>JAAGVU020000061.1:28485577-28496919 GCA_011763525.2 Mormyrus iriodes | reverse complement strand
ACGACACGGGGAGAACATGCAAACTCCACACACATGGAACCTGGGCGCAGACGTGAACCCCAATCCCAGAGGTGTGAAGCAACAGTGCTAACCACTGCACCACCGTGCCGCCCCTCTACGTGTAGTTTCACTGTTAAATCATACTCACGCGTCCTCTGCTAGGTTCCGCTTTCCATCTATATTTATGTTAAGAAAAGATGCACACACTTGCGGCAGGTGAACTCGTAAACCATTATTCATGCTTTTCTTGTTACAACTTAAAAGTATCCATGCGCATGGCAGATCACCAATAAGGATAAACCAATGACTACCGGAGTGAATCCACTTAAAGAAATAGGTCCATATACTACAAAACGATATCTGTAATATACATGTCAAGTCAGAAATCAAATACCTGGGAGTTCACCTTGCAAAGGACCGAAAATTAAGTCAATCACTAAATATAAAAAAACAAAATGAATGTAAAGAAAAATTAAATTTGAGGCTCCAAAGAGGCATCAGTAGTAGGTCAAAATTATCTAACCAAAATGGAAAGTTTATCAAAATGTATTTATCTGACTTACTTTAATGCAGGGGTGCCCAACACGTCGATCGCGATCTACCGGTCGATCGCACAGGCAACGCGAGTCGATCGCGGAGCCCTGCTATTCAAAATAAACTCTACCGCGCAACGTAAAAATACACTACAGTATAGGTACTGTGGATAGATTGCATGTCATTAAAAAAACAGCTGTTAACCTATCATCCATCCCCACTGTGGCATTTGGCACTTGATTGACATGGGTCATTCTACAGAAAGGTCCACTTTTGGAATGGCAAGATGTCTTAAAAGTTATTACTTTTTCTAACATTTAAATTTAGACTACATTATTACATAACTTGTTGACTTCATGTATACACAAAAATGATAGCTTAATTATTTTTTGTCTTTTTTGTGCATTTACATAAAGGCCACATGTGCCATCTTTTTATCACTGGTGTTACCTTACTCCTTTGGCAAATTTAAAGGCTAATAAAGAAATTTTATTTCTCAGTCTCTTCAGCACATGTAGTCAGAGTCACAGAAGAATAATGATAATGCAACAAATCAGGAGATTATCTTTTATTTATTTCAATAAGGTTTGTTAATAGTGTGATTGAATATTTGTTCATTTGCACAACCATACTTTCTGTAACAATGAAAATATTTGAAAAACAGTTAAAAACAAGTAATGATGCAGTCCTTTATACCTTAACTCTTAAGTGTAGCAAAGTTCAATGGATATAAAATTATCATCTTGTCAAATGTAACACATTTTATTTGATGTCACAGAAAAAAACACACAGTAACACCAGTGACACAATGAAACACCAGTGACATACATAAGACCAAAGATCCTTACTCTTAAACTCTAATTAAGCAGATGAAGATAAACTGTTACATTTGGCATAAAATCAAATCAAAATCAAAAAAACAGTTTAAAAACACATTTAAAGTCCATTGAAAACACAATTTAAATTGTCTAACAAAGTACATTGTCTAAACTTCAATTGTCCGCTACTATTTTATGTCAAGCAATGTTAGCACGCTATAACTAAGAGGGGTAAACTTGGAACTGTCCCCATTTTACATGGTGCCTTCTTTTACTTGTGCAGCTGCCCCATAATGAACAACCAGAAGCACTGATCAATCTGAATTGAACGCTTATTCAGTGCCAAGGGCTCTGGAATCAGGCACATGACCTGGTCGAGAAACCCCTCTGATGTGGCTCAGTGGATATCATGTAAAAGTTTGAGCGGTTTTTGTATGGGGTGGCAGGTCCATCACTAAAAAAGTGAAGCACTTTGTTGGCTCCTCATTTTTATCAGCGAATATCACGTTTTGTATTCCTGTGATCCTGAATTGCCTGTACATTGTAATTCTGTTAGTGCCAAAGAGAAATCATCCAGTTCAGGAAAAAGATTAAGTCTGTGAATAGAAATTGCACTCGTGGGGTTTGTTAGATCAATAAAAAAGATTACTCACTTTCACCATGTGTGCTTACAAACATCAACAACAGACTTTTTGACATATACTACAAAACAGTATAGTCAGCTATGTGACGTGTATAACGACTGAGTCAACAGACAAGTATGTGTGGCATATGTGCCAGGTGATTAATGCTATGTTTACTTACTTTAATAATAATTGGAAGTTTGTCTTCCAGGAATATCAGAACAGTATATAATTCCTATGTTCAACTTCTACAAAAGCATCAGGGAGCTACACATGTTACAAGAGGAATATGCTCTTCTCACTGCTGTCACCATCCTGTCTTCAGGTAAAAAGTTAATCACCCTAAATTACCCATAACTATCTTACAAACAGGGTGGAACAGTAGCCACAAACCTTCAGGGTTAGGGGCTCAAATCTCACCTCTGCTTTGTGTGGGTTGAGTAATTAGATTTCCTCCCTTCAGTCCACAAACATGTTGTTAGGCTAACTGGTGTCCCTAAATTGCTCTTTGTGTCTGTGTGTGTATGTGCCAGTGACTGACATCATAATATTCTTAGCATTATATACTTAGCATGTTGTGACAAAACATACTAGGGAAAAGTAGCATGTCTGCTACTGGCTCATGAGTGATTGCATTTCTGATGGCCATCCCGCTCTGCAGACCGTCCCTATGTGAAAGACCAGGGGGCTGTGGAACAGCTACAGGAACCTGTTCTGGAGATCCTGCACAAATTCTGCAAGCTGCACCATCCACAGGAGACACAACAGTTTGCACGCCTGTTGGGTAGGCTGACAGAGCTGCGTACGCTCAGCCACCACCATGCTGAGATGCTGCTCTCCTGGCGTGCCAACGAGCAGGAGCTCACGCCACTGCTCTGTGAAATCTGGGACATGTAGCACCCAGAGAGGGACACATCACCTGGTTTAAAAGGAAATGCAGTGAAAGACAGTGTGAATATGAGACCTTCTCATTTGAATATTTAATGTATAATGAATGGAGTTATATCCAAATACTACAGATCCACCCAGAGTGCACACTGTTTGAGAAGTTTCTAGATCCTGACTAGCACAACCAGTTTGATTCTCAATATTTTCAGCCTGAAATTCACTGCCCTTCTGGAGTCTGTATATCATGCTAAGTATAAATTGAAAATGTAAATTTTATGAGTAAGAAGACTGCAGAACTGAGATGGTGAAGGTCCTTTTTTGCTGAGGTGTCTTTAATGCACCTCAACAAATGCATGCATGCTGGAAAATGAAATAACAGTATCATTAAATAATTGTAAACCTATTTGTAAATAAAACATTTTCCTGTCGATCATACCAGTGGTGTCGGAAGGGGTGGGGGGGTGGGTATGTATATTGGGATATTGCAATGGGGACAAAATATATAGAGAAAGGATATGATGTGAGTGGAACTTTATTGAGGGAGCACAAATAGTGGTAACTCAGGTACTACTGAAGTATAAATAATGAACAAATATAGTAGCTAGGCCTACTTGAGATAAAAGATGTGTCACGATTCATTAATGAACAACAAACATGAGATTATTATTACTTGTTCCTTCAGTAGTTCACAAACATTTAATAATGGTAATATAACAAAATGCCTCACACATCAGGTTTGTGGGATCCCTTCTGCTTGCTTATTCACAGTGCTTTGGGGGTTTCCTCAGGGTACTTTGGTATCCTCCCACAGTACCATTACCACCTGTTGTGACATCTTCACAGTACCATTACCACCTTTAATATGTAACGTGATAGGCTGATATACCATCCACAGTGTTCCCCTGCCTAACAGCTGTGCTTCCTTGAAGAAGTTCCAGGCTCACACAACCTTATACTGAATACACAGTGAGAAGACATGACTTCTTGTTTAAATTGATCTTTATTGATTCTTTAATTTCACACTGTAAAATACTGAACATCAGCAATTACATTATCAGCAGAGCTACTGTAATGTTCAAAGCGTATTAACTGGCACATATACACAGAACAAACTATAATCTGTATTTTTAAATTGCCTCTTTACAAACACATGGATATTTTATGTCTGTTTAACAGTGAGACCGAAGTCTGTCATAGTTCTGTCTGTTTTCCCACTTGATTGAAAGGCTCCTCAGAAGTCCTTGTAGTAGTTGTTGAAGTTGATACGAAGCAGGAAGTCCTCCAGGTGAGGCTGGTAACCCCTGTTGACCAGCTTGGTGACAACTGCATATGAGAGACAGAGAAATGTAAGCCATAGGATATGTGGCTGAACATGAGTCTATAGGGATGCTTTCCCACTTCAGGATTTTTTTTCAGGAACCAGTTGTACTCCCACTGTAGGAACTTGGTCCATTTGTAGGTCCTGGAACCTTTTCTTTTTTGTCCCTAGTCAGGACTTGGTACTATTCATTTGACCACAAACAACTGGAATGGGCCTTGATAAACTTGTTGATTAGCGCCAGTGCTTGTGGTCAACCAATGTTAAAGTTACATCAAAGTACAGGGAAAAGAGACAGAAGTTTTGAGCAGACGGAATTAATTTTGTATGTCTATTATATTAAATACATCAATGAAAACCTTTTTGCGAGTATCTCCATATTTCTGTATCAGAAAATTCAATTGATAGCCAATATATTTTTGCCTAATACTGCCTCTGCCAGCAGCTAAATTTGCCAGTGCTTATTAGCAGAATACTGTTGCATTGTTTTTATTCCATGGAGAGAGGAAAAAAAAGTAAAAAATCTGGTAACCAGATTTAACAAATTATAATCATGTGGCGGGTCCTATTAATACAATATAGATAAAAGGCCGTGTCTCGTTTTTTGGACTGTGCAATAGTTCCCCCAGTAAATAACAAATAAATTAAAAAAAAACTTGTTAATCCTCCATTATTTTGGGATAACAGTGTAGTTTTGTTTGAAATTATGTTTTAACCACAAGTTTTTTTGCTTCTCCCATGCAGAATAAAGGTCACAGTTCCTGTTGTGCAGTGGGAAAACAACACAAGAAAGTAGACAGGAACAACAAAAGTTCCTGATCGAGACGGCCCAGGAGTCAGGAACTAGGTTCCAGAACTTCGGTGGGAAAGTGCATTATGGCAGCACTGAGTCCCATTATGTGGAGAACCATCATTTGCTCAAACTGCAGAAATGCTTTGTAACCAAAAACTTTTAAGATGTTTCTTATCATCAATTCATTATATGCCATACATAGGGAACGTTATGTGTGTTTCTAATGAACAAAAAAGGAATATGTGACGGTAAAAACACTGGGGGAACAAAGAAATAAAAAATGTGGCTAGGATGTTCATTATAGTTTTTCTGTAGATTCCTGTACCTTTGAAGAGGAAGTGGGAGTAGTACTTAAATGTATTGTAGGACTGCTGCATGGCCACAAAACTGGGATGTACTGCTTCCCCTTGCTGGTTGCTCCAGGGCTGTGCGATCAGCTGAGCTCTGAACTTAAGGATCAGGCTGAAAATGCTGTGGATGATGTTCATGACAGGGGCAGCCTTCTCTGTTAGCAGACCTCTGTGGAAGAGTGGGAGGAGAAGACCAGTTACATTTATTGAATTTACAAGATATTTAATTACTAAGCCTAAGTGTTCACAGAAATTCATATAATAAAATGAATCAAAATACTACATCCCTAAAAATTTTAACTAATACAATTTAAAATCAACCAACGATACAAGTGTCTTTGTTTTAATCTAAAATGGTGCCAAACTACTTAGCATTAGTGGCCTTGAATAAACTTTAATTTTAAAGCAGGTCTGAGAATTTATATTCATATTTGAGTTGAGCATTGCTCTAGATTAATGAACAACCCTTTTTATCTATCCAAAATTTTTTTTTGTCTTATTCATATTGATTCAACTGTGACTAACAATTGTATGTAATTCACCAACCCACCTGAAGATGGCCCTATTGAGGTAGTCTGCATGGGTGCGATGGATGGCGTCCAGGTCGCTGACATTGGCCAGTTTGTGGGTGAATTCACTCCAGGACACCTGCAGGATCTGGTTTGCGATGTAGCCTTGAATGACCTTGACAAAGTGCTGCATCTCATGCCGGTACAGCTGCAGCTGGCGGAACTGGGCCGACCGGCCAGCCCCCTTCACCAGTGCTGGGACACAGACACAGCACATACCCCATTCATACTTCACTGGTATAGAGGACCAGAGAATGCACATACTCCCTTCATTGTTCAATAGTACGGAGCAGGAATAGGCAATCCAGAAAGGGCCACTGTATATGCAAGTTTTCACTGCAACTCCCTAGATTACATTACTAAATAGAGGACTGACTAGATTACCAATTAATTAGATTACTAATTAGAGGGCTGAAGAATTCTCACACCTAGGTTTGGACAGCTGACTTAAAAGTTATCCCAAAAACCTGACACACTGGCCCTTTGAAGATAATACTGCCTAACCCTCATATATAGGGGCAGAGACAGCACATACCTCATTCATCCATCACTGGTATAGAGGACCAGAGACAGCGCAAAGCCCATTCATACTTCACTGTTATAGAAGACCAGAGATAGTCCATACCCCATTTATACTTCATTGGTATAGAGGACTCTTGGACACTGGTTCCCACAAAGACACACACGGCTCTCACCAGCCCTCTTTAAGTGGAACCAGACATCTCGCAACGTCCACACCATGTGCTTTAGCTGGAGGAGGAAGGAGAATAGGCGGTTGTACTTGTCCATGCAGCTGTCGGTGATGATGATGTTCAGTGGCCAGTCCACCTGCGGGACAAACACAGAGATGGGGGTAGAATCGGATCAGTAGAGCAAACCTATGTCTTTGGCTGGACTGGGCTACTGAGGGCTGGCCACCTCACCTTGTAGCACAGCTCCAGGCACTGCAGCGCATCAGGAGCATGTGGGTGGAAGCGCTCAGGGAGGAAGCGCAGGGCAAAGGTGAAGTTGGCAGCCAGAGCGTTACCCCCATGCAGGCTGTACTGCAGGGCCTTGCTAAGGATGGAGTTCAGCACCAGGGGCGTCAGGAGCTCTCCAGGGGTCTGGCCACTGCTCAGCTTGGGGGAGAAGTGTGATGGGGGAGAGGTATGATAGCAGAAATGCCATAGAAGAAAGCATCCAAGAGGGTACGGGTCCAATACTCATTATTTCAAATAACAACTTGAAAAAACTAATTTCAGTCTACTTATAGTAAATGAGGTTATTATTTGAGGAAAATATTCTGATTTTTGTAGCAAGGCCAAGCAGATCTTTTTCAGGGATTTGAACAGCCAGGTTAAGTCAGGATGACCAATGACTCACTGCTCTTACTCATTCTCTAAATGGCGCCAATGTGCTCCATTCTCACCTTCTCAAACAGCAGATCACTGAGTGACTGAGCAAACTCGCCGTCCTCCATGAGTAAGAAGTGCCTGAGGGCCTCAAAGTGGTGCTCCACCTCCAGCTCCACAAAGAAGTAATCCACCACGGCTTTGTTTACCAGGGATACGCTGCAGACAGATATGCAGCAAAAGGAGGCCGTCAATGATAACGACAGCGACCCAAAGCTAGCCCTCTAGAATGCTCTACCTGCTTTTCATAGCTAGACAGGAGGAAAGTGTGACTCACACAGCTCAGAATGGGAATATCTCTGTATTTCTAATACATATGCAGCCCAGACTCTTAGGCACAACAATAATGAGCACCCATTTCACATGTCCACTCACCAGTGGTCTGCGAGGCCATGTATACAGATCAACTGTTTACTAGACACTTTTCTCACCAAATCTTTCTCACCAAATCTCACCAACTATTTCCCAAACATTACGCACACAGACCTATGACTGATTATCACTGAACAGCTCCATCTAGTTTGTCTAAAGGTTACATTTCCTTCTCTAACTCTCTAACCTAAAGGAAGTGACTCCTTTCTTGAGAAAAATTGCCCACTGTGGTCCTATCAAATCTGGCTTCCTAATTATCCCCTATATCTAACTGGTAAATTCTCTCCTGCCCATTCACCACCTCATCTACTGTGTGGTGAGTGTACTGCTGCAGAATTCCTGCCATAACATCATTCAGGTGGGTGCTATACAGTGGTGGTGATCAAAGTGCGTCCCCATTGTTTCTGTAAAGCGCTTTGGGTGTTTTGAAAAGCGCTTTATAAATGTCACATTCATTCATTTAGAAATTTAAAAACACTCTACTACTTCAATCATACCTCATCCAACTTTGGTTTTTAGCCACATCTAGATCTTACCACATGCATTGCATTTTTATAATACATTCCCAGCAAAACCAGTGATACATATATTAGAACACATGCACACACAGACATACTAAAAGGGACGTACTGTGTGATCAGTGGTGTGGTGACGGAGTGCTTCATCAATACAGGCAGAGACACCATCTCGCTGAGCTGCACAGCCGTTGCGTCGGTGGCCCTCCGCATCGCTGGGGACCCCGGGAAGCCATAGGGGCCACGGATGATCTGCTGAAGCAGCTGAGAGTCACAGGCCGCCGCTGTGAACAAGAGAAAACGTAGTATCGGCATAGCATCTTTGTGGGTCTGAAGCAAAAATTTACATTTACTGTGTTTAGCAGGAGTTTTTGTCCAAAGCGACATACAAGTACGACAAATTGCACATCACAAACATACTGTTATATCATGGAGTCAAGGAGTCGACTAGGTATAAGTGCAGCTAGGTAGAACTTCTAATGAATGCCCAGGTGTAAGCAGTTTTGGAGCAAGAGCTTCACAACATCTTCTAAACATACAAAAATCCAATAAGACATATCAGACAAAGTGCAACGCTAAGAATATTTAGGCCACATGGAGCGTTGTATGCTATTAGAGGTGTTCGTGGAACAGACAGATCTTAATAGCCAAGAAATTTGCTTTACAGTGAAGAAAATGTTTATTCCTCTAGGCAACTTTGTGTCAGAAGTGACTATTCGAGTAGAAAATGTGGGCCCGTACAGTTAGTGAGTAATGGAGGCTCCCACTCACTGAGGTGGCGGTAGTCATCTTGGTACTGCTCCACTGGGTACTGTGTAGCCAGACAGCGGAGGTAATCCTCTTCCACGGCCTCCCCGCTCGAGATGCCGGAAGCCCATGCAGACACTCCTTCTTCAAGCAGCCGATGCTCCTTGGGGGTGTCTGAGTCTGCGTCTGTGTATACAAACATAATAGAAAGAACATACTTACATCCAATTTTCTTATTCAACCTGACATATTTGCAAGCTCATAGAAATGTTAAGGTGGAAATATATAAACAAAACTAAATTAAAATTTAAAACGTTAATCCAAAAGCAAAATACATAACAGTTTCAGGCCATACACATGACAACACTAATCTCCATTTATGACCAAATGATTACAATTCACAAAGTGCCTGTACTAAAGAAGGTTTTGGAAATTTGCTTGGTGTCTTTCCAGCAACATAAAATCATCATCAGAACAGTGCTGCCGCCGAATGCTTATAATGTTAAAACAGAGAGAAACTGCAGTAGGAACTAGGATTGCAAAAGGGTGGAAAATTTCCGGAAACTTTTCATAGTTAGTTAAGCTGGGGAATTTTGGAAATATTCAGCTCAACATCAAATAGACACATGCAAACATTTCTGAATAAATACTGTGAAAATATCAAGTAAATGACTTCCTAATGAACAGAATGCTGTGATTTACTATTTACAGGCTATAACTGTTTAAAAAAAACTAATATAATTAATTACATATTCTGTGATTAATTAATCTAAATTAATTGCATACATCAATTTTGCTGCGAAAGTATTTAAAAATATTTCAATTCAAATGAATTTTGGCAGATGAGTGCATCAATGAATAATCAACATTATAGACTTTAAAGTTCCACATCTGTTTTATTTTTTAACATTATATTCACTTTCATGTGCAAAAATGGTCATAAGTGTTTCGTCTATAATAAATGAGGCGAGTCGGACTGTTTCAGCAAGCTGTGGAAATCCATGCGAACTGTCAGATATGGCAAAGAGAGCAAACTGTATGGATAATACAACATATAATATGACTTATAAGCATGCACTTTGATGCAGATGCTATTTCTGGGGTGTTTTTACACATACAATTACTCACAACCACTTAGTTACACAGTGATATCACGATTAGTGCCGTAAAGTTCCGCATGTTGAGATTCTGACGGTACGTCAAGTGTGTCTATGGGTTTGTGACACATTGTTCTTAAACTCAATCAGCGCATTGTGCGGCGATCAGGTCCCAAAGGTTAAATTGTCAATGAAATGGTGTTAGCTAGCTTACATTTAGCATATCTGATTTATCGGTTAGCTAGCTACTGTGTAAACATTTTTATTTAGTATTTGCTTGTGAAACTTTGATATTTTAGATCAAATATATCTAACCCAGTAATATCATCAAAACTTAATTGACTGGATGTAGTCCTGGGCTCAAATGCAGTAGTTTTCTTATATCTAACAGTAATTATCTGTGCATGTGATGGAGGAATGCACAATGCAGGGCAGAAATACAGCTGAATTTGCATTAAATCTGGTTGTTTTAACCAAGACTATGCTGAAAGATGTTTTTTTCCAACTACATTTATGTTCCCTGTTATAGGCTAACCTGAAATTTAACAAATTTCCAGTTTATTACCATTAATTCCCATATATTTCTGTTAATTCCAATAAATTCCCATTAATTCAAATGGAAAGTTTCCAACTTTGAAAAGTCTCAGAATTTTGCAACTCTAGTAGGAACTGAACAAGAATGTTCCCCCTGTAAAATTTGATAAGGGGCACTCAAGACTTTTAATCATTTATGCAAACGGAGCAGGTACTCAGGCAGCCCCTGTGTGTCCCTGAAAATGTCCATTAATAAAATCGATGGTTTATTTATGACATTTTTTAGTGTGGAATTACATAGTTCTGTGCATATGTTAAACCATCTTAAAGCCATACCTGATTTTGGATTATGGGCATCCCGGCTGACACTGGTCTCATCAAAGATGACTGGAACTTGTGGAGGCACTGTGCCTTTAACCACACAGCCCACATCCAACACAGAGTCCGAGGAGTGTCCATAAGCACTTCCAGGAAGTGGGGCTTTGACTGGCTCTGGGCCTTTAACCACACAGCCCACATCCAAGACAGAGTCTGAGGAGTGTCCGTAAGCACTTCCAGGAAGTGGGGCCTGGATTGGCTCTGGGCCTTTAACCACACAGCCCATATCCAACACAGAGTCCGAGGAGTGCCCGTATGCACTTCCAGGAAGTGGGGCCTGGACTGGCTCTGGGCCTTTAACCACACAGCCCACATCCAACACAGAGTCCGAGGAGTGTCCATAAGCACTTCCAGGAAGTGGGGCCTGGATTGGCTCTGGGCCTTTAACCACACAGCCCACATCCAACACAGAGTC
>JAAGVU020000061.1:28459165-28483790 GCA_011763525.2 Mormyrus iriodes | reverse complement strand
CGTTTGACCTCTGTCATTGCCAACCAAGGTTACATTACAAAGTATTGAGGTGAACTTTTGTTATTGACCAAATACTTATTTTCTGCACCATTACACAAATAAATTCTTTAAAAACCATACAATGTGATTTCCTGGATTTCTTTTTTACATTGTCTCTCACAGTTGAAGTGTACCCATGATGAAAATTACAGACCACTCTCATCTTTTTAAGTGGGACAACTTGCACAATCGGTGGCTGCCAAATACTTTTTTGCCCCACTGCACAATGTAAGAGTTACAAATTCATGGAGGTATTCGGCCTATCTGACCAATCTTTATGTTTAACAAATGTTTGTTTTATATGGTATTTGCTTCTTTAATGATGTTACAAGAAAGGATAGATACACGACTGCTCTCAGGTGACTGCAAAGAGCCGCAGTAGGGTAGATAAAATTGTGAAAAAACGATTGTGATTTTATCATATTGCACCACCAATAAAATTTCTTTTGAGAAATTTAAGATCAATGAAAAGTTTCTTCAGCTAGAAATTAGTATATTCTAACAATTTCAGAAAGGGTCTTGAGTCCCCTAAAAAGGCTTCTTATCAGCTGTGAGTTTTGCTGAGGCTGGCTTAGCAGTCTTTCATCACATTGACATCACAGAACGCTGGTTAACACAGAGGTATAAGTAAGTGTGTCAGTGGGTATGTGCATCCACAGGAGGGCACTGACCTCAGTTAGCTGCCGATCTTTCTGCAGGTATTGAGTCCTGGCCTGGTGCAGCCGGAGTCTCTGTGCCCTCCACAGTGCCCTCCGCTCCCTCCATGCAGCCTCCTCTGATAGCTGGCTGTATTGCGCAATCAGTTCCTTCCTGGAACCACAAGGCAAGTTATTCAACACACACAGGGCACTAGCCTGCCATTTCCAGCAATTGCAAGTTTTATATACCGTGAAAACCGCTTACAGTGATCATGTCTGTCTGGATGAAATTGATTATTATAACCGGATGATCGTTATAACAGGTTTTTTTTGTTTTTCTTTGTCTCAGGCAGACTACCATCTAATTGACATTTGTAAATTCTTTTTAAGACTATAAAGTAACAAAAACGGAGACTTAATTTCTTAATTTACTTAATTTGACTTTCAAAATACAGTACAACTGTTTCAAATGCTTTTCAAATTACAGTACTGTACAAATTTAATTTCTGAATTGTGTATAATTCAAATGCGCTAAAATACAGTAGCCTACTGTACATAAAATATAGTTTATTGTAGTTTCGTTGCTGCATCTAGGTGGCCCGTTTTTGGCAGGTTATCATAAGCTTTGATGAGTCTATAGAAAAAATGAAAGAATGACTTTTTCCCCATCATGTTTTCTGTGCACGTAGCATTAGCTTCAGGTAGCTAGTGAGAAACAAACGGGTTACCGCAAGGCAAAGTAGGCTTATCAAAGTAAAGCAAAGAACCTAGCCATACCCAAGCAGAGCTGCAAAGAGACGGATTTCCATGGTAAATTATGCAAGCTTACATTTACAGCAAGGGGTTGCTTTATTGTTTAGCGAGAACTGTTTAATGATTCGCTGAGAAAAAAAATAAAAAATGTTGCCTTTGCTTGTCATTTTAAGTGTTCACTCTAGTCTCTTGATTTCAAGTATTTGGATCAACACTAATAACTAAATATCTAATTTGTTAAATATAAATATTTTACATTGCTGCAATCTATCAACATGGTGTTTTGGTGCACTTCATTCTGACCTGAAATGTGAATTTCGGCATATTTTGCGTTTGTGTGCAGCTATATGTATATCACTTCAAATCAGTGATTATATATTCATATCACATTAAGAGCAAGTCATACAAAATATTGAAAAGGAAAGAAAGAAATTAACTAAAGAAAAGCCACAAGACAATGGAGAAGAGGAACCAAAAACTCGCAAATAAGGAAAAAAAAACAAAACACTGGGGGTCCAAGATCAACTGGCTGACCAACCCTCCTGGACATGCCAACATTATTGAAACAGAAAAGAGTTGACTTTTTTTTCTAGTTGTCTGACCTGTTGGCATAAGACTTTGCTGCAGCATAATAGTGGCAGCTATTAGGGATAAATACGGTCACCCCACCGTGACTGGGGTCCCTAACATGACCCATAAACATTCACTCAGAGAAAAGTGGAGGTGCTCTGCAGAAATTTTATTAAACAAAAACAGAACACAAATAATCCAAAATTGAAATATCTAGCTGAATATCCCATTTGGGGCTGCTCAAGGTCGATTACAAGCAGTCCATAAAATGAACATGTCATTATTAAGATGTCATTAAAAGAAATATTAAAGGTGTCAGTACAAAATTTTTATAAAGAATACGGGATGTTAGACACCCCAGTCTTCAGGATGTGCCAATAAATAGTAAGCTCAAAAGGGGGCTTTAGCCCTGGTTGTCTTTTCACTATGTAGAATTACGGTCATAATTATTAGAAATGGGACATTTTCTTATATTTATGATCAATTTTAGCAATCTTTACAAAGTAAAACATTTAATGTAAAAACCTCCAAGTGATACATTTTTAATTAAAAAAACAATTTCTATATTGCTGTATATCAATTTTATTGAAAATTATTAGTCCCATGTGAATTTGTTAGGAAGCAGTATAGTAAAATATTGCTAAGTATTCTGCTGTCAAATCACACCTGAACCCCATATGACTTGATTGGCTCAATCAATTAGCACCACACTTTAATAAATGGACTGAAACAAGCAGGGCTAGGGGTATTTAAAAGCAAGATTGAAAGGCATCACTCTTACATTCTTTGTTAAAAGTAATTTCATCATACCAAAAACCAAAGAAATAAATATTGACATCAGAAAAAACAGTGCATGCTCATCTTAAGGGGGGTGGCTATACAACCATTTCTAAGCAATCCACTGTGTCCAGAACAGTGTGCTGCATCATTGCAAAATTCAAAGTGACCCATTTGGTCAGAAACAAACCTAGGCGTGGTTGCAAGTGCAAGATCTCAAAGACTTTGGAGAGGAAAATAATCAGAGATGCCAACAAGAACCCCTGGATCACTGCAAAGACCACTGACACAGACCTGGCTTCTTCTGGACTTGAAGTCTCAAAAAAACTGTTGTGAGGGCTCTCCATTGTGGGAAGCTCTGAGGTCATTGGCCAAGGTGTATTGAGACGGACTCGCAGACGACTGCCACACCCAAGTGGTGTGGAATTGAATGGGTTGTTTGTTGTCCTCCCATTGCCGTGGGGTGCTGAGAGGTGACAATTGTACAACAATCGAGGGACCGGATGGCCACCCGCATAGATACATATGAATTGAGATCCAGATGTGTGAGCCATTATATGTCCATGATTCACCTCACTGCTAGCACACTATATTAAATTACACGATAGCTTACTTTTAAGGCACTTGATCCCAGGTATATTTAAGGGGTCAGTAGAGGGCACTTAGACAACTCTAGGATTTAACTAACACAGTGCTTCAAGGCTGGGAAGCTAAAGGTGGTGGGGAGTTGGAGGTTGCAAGCTGGGACACAAGGACGAACTAAGTGGACGATAAGGGGAGAGGATTTGATTTGTGCCCGAGTGGGGTGTGTGCCTGGCCAGCTCGCTCACCACTCCTGCACAATTGTAGCAAACACCAAAAGTGTAGGTATAAAGGAGGGGGAAAACTTGGTCCTTGTTGGAGTTCAGCCGTGGGATATGTGCACGTCGCCCGGCATTTGAAACATGGGGATGGAAATATGTCCTGGTCTGGTCTGATGAGACAAAGCTGGAGCTGTTAGGGCACATGGATACAGCTTTTGTTTGGCGACGACAGGGAGAGGTCTTCAACCCTAAAAACACACTTCCTGCAATTAAACATTGTGGTGGAAGCATAATGTTGTGGAGCTGTTTTGCTGCATCAGGGACAGGAAATGTTGTTCGAGTACATGGCATAATGAAAAAAAGTTTACGTTGACATTTTCAAAGATAATTTGAAGAAAAAGCCAGTCTGGCTTGCTTTCAGCAGGATAATGACCCAAAGCACACATCACAATTGGTCCAGAACTTTTTGAGGAACAGCAAAATCAAGGTCTTGGAGTGGCTGTCTCAAAGCCCAGATTTCACCAATAATTCTCAATAGGATTGAGAGCTCAAGGTTAAGGTCCACGCTCAAAAATCCATCTAATATGCATGAGCTGGAGAAGAATGCCATGGAGAAATGGTCTAAGATCCCTCAGAAGACTTGTGCAAACCTTGTGAGAAACTACAGTAAGAGGTTGCTATCAGTTGTGAGTCAGAAGGGGTACACTACTGACTATTAACTGTCAGATGGCTAATAATTATGGTCATTCGATTTTTTTGTTTCCCTTGTTTCAATTAAGTGCATCAGTAAAACACTTTCTTCAAACTTCTTCAAAAGAGTGTCTTTGTTCTTTTGGAAGCAATTCCCATAAACACTTTTAAATAACCATTCATTTTTCTAAGAAAAATAACTACTTTGTCCAATTTTGGACAGGGGGCTCATAATTATGACCTTAACTGTAGAATAATTGCTCTTTTCGTATACTTTTATATAGTTATGGTTACAGACGCTCCCTACCTCATTACACTGGTGCGTGGACAAAAAAGAAACAAAACCTACAAATTTATTTAAAATTCTGTATGTAAATTTTGTATGACTTGCTCTTAATGTGATATGAATATATAATCACTGATTTGAAGTGATATACATATAGCTGCACACAAACGCAAAATATGCCGAAATTCACATTTCAGGTCAGAATGAAGTGCACCAAAACACCATGTTGATAGATTGCAGCAATGTAAAATATTTTAAATAGGGAAAATTAAATAGGGATAAGAATAAGAATTTGAAGATAAGAATTTGATTGGTAGCATTATAATAATTATTTTGTGCGAATTTTCTATAGACAGTGATGCACATAACTGGTACGCAAGTATGCATTCACATTAACCATTATATGCTAAATAGTACTTCATCTGTGGTATAAAAGTCAAAATGCACGGTAATTTCTTGTCATATCAGTGCAATTGCACATAAAATATGTACATATTTGTGCGGCTATAACAATCGATTGCCGCATGTAATACGCAATAATATCATCGTGAATTCTTTTTGCCATGATAGTCATGTAGTGAAAATCTGATACTGTGACAGCTGTATGACATGCCAAAAAAACATCTATTAAACAAATCAATCATCTAATCCAACGCCTTGGTGACATGCTCAGGAAGCCCAATTCCTGCTCCCCGCCCCCCCATGCACACATTACGGAATTAAGTTGGTTAACATACGAACATAAGAAATTTACAAACGAGGGGAAGCCAATCGGCCCATCAAGCTAATTTGGGGAGAATTCGACTAATAATTAGCTCTGATTTAAAAGAACCCAAAGTTTTAGCTTGTACTACACTAAAAGGAAGACTATTCCATACTCTAACTACAAGCTGTGTAAAGAAGTGCTTTCTTAAACGCAGTCTAAAATGTTTTCCCACTAATTTCCTCCTATGGCCATGAGTTCTTGTATTTGAACTAATATTGAAGTATATTGAACTATTTGGTTGAACAGCATCCAGACCTGTTAACGGCACGTTATCATTTAGAAGATACTACAAATAAAATGAGTTTAGTTGGGTATATTCCAAGAAAAACAAAAAAAGACAAGGAAAGTAAACATAGCAGCCATTTAGTTAGGTGGGGGCAATGACATCTCTCTCTCCTCACTCTCTTACACCTCATTCACACACACACACTGGAACCCACTTGTATATTGCTATGTTACCATTGTGCTGTAGTGTAGGAATGGCAGCGAAATGGTAAAATCTACCCATTAATCTGTCTCCTGGCAACCTAGTAACATTAGTGGTAAGTTCCTGACACGGCTCCAGAGTGAATGCAAAACCTTAACAGATTACCTTGTTCACAAAGAGGAAGGGAGGGACATCTACCCCTTTATTCACTACACTGATATCAGTTGGGAGTACATGACACTCATTGCTTCAGTTATGGACGGCTGGATGGGAATGAAAATTTTTTATCTATCCTGTGTTGTTTTTACCTGATACATTACTGGACAGGGATGCCCCTTTGTCCGGCAAGAAATGCGGTGAAGGACCGTGTGTTTACGTAAACAGATACTGGCGTACGAACGCTGCTGCAGTCGCGTGACACTGTTCCCTGCTGATAGAGGTTCTATCACTAAAATGCTGGCCTTTTTACCTGCTGAGAGTGTATAGCTGTGTGCTAGTGATTGGCGTGTACCTCCCACCTAGCGCGAATGCTAACCAGGTGCTAACCGAACTGTTTAAGACTGTCACCAAACTGCAAACAGCACATCCAGAGGCTTTTTTCATTATCGTTGGAGACTTCAATCAGGCAAATCTGAAGCCAGTTTTCCCCAAATTCTTCCAACATGTGAACTTCCCAACTAGAAAGAGAAATTGTCTGGACAATGTTTACACAAACGTTCATAATGCCTACAAGGCCCTTCCCCACCGCCACCTCAGCTACTCAGACCATAGCACTGTGTTCATGTGTACAAATCCCTGCTGAAGTGCACCAAACCAGTCAGTAAGAACATCACAGTGTGGCCAGTTGGTGCCGTCTCAGCTCTCCAAGACTGCTTTGAATACACTGACTGGGACATTTTTAGGGAAGTTGCTATAAATGGTCACTCCATCAACCTGGAGGAGTATACAAACTCTGCTACCAGCTACATCTCCAAGTGCATAGAGAGGATGTTACTGTCTCCATGGATGTTATCACGAGAGCCAACCAAAAGTCCTGGATGAGAAGGGAAGTGTGCATGCTGCTAAGAATCAGAAATGCAGCTTTCAGATCCAAAAGACAAGGCTGCCCTCAGGGTGGCCAGAGGCAACCTGTCTTGAGCTATGAGGAAAACTAAACAAGCAAATGTGCAAAGGATCAATGAACACTTTAATTGCACCAAAGACACATGCCACATATGGCAGGGCATTCAGGCAATCACAAACTACAAGCCCAACCCACACAGCAGTCGTAGTGATGTCTCACTCCCTGACAAGCTAAACAACTTTGTACGCTTTGATGCACTGAACAGAGAGCCTGTAAGGAAACCAACACCTCCCCCCAGCGACCAGGTACTCTGTCTGTCCACAGCTGATGTGAGGAGAACTCTATCCAGAGTCAACCTAGTCCAAAGTCTGCGGGACCTGGCAACATAACTGCCCGTGCACTGAGAGAATGCGCTGACCAGCTGGCTGGTGCCCTCATAGACATTTTTAACACCTCTTTAAGCCAGTTGTCTGTCCCAGTATGCTTCAAATCAACCACCACCATTCCAGTGCTGAAGAAGCCATCAGTGGCGGGCCAGAATGACTACCGCCCCGTAGCACTCACGTCAATCATCATGAAGTGCTTCAAAAGGCTGGTCAGGGCACACAAAGAAGAATCTCCCTACCTCTCTAGACCCTCTGAAATTCACATACCGGCCCAACAGGTCTACTGAGGACGCCATGGCCTCTGCCCTTAACCTTTCCCTGACACATTTGGATAAGACACACATATGTCAGAATGTTATTCATAGACTTCAGCTCTACCTTCAACACGATCATCCCTCAAAAGCTGATTGTGAAACTGAGGGGGTTAGGCTTGAACACCACTCTCTGCAAATTGGATTTCCTGACAGAGAGGCTACCGTCAGTACGTATGGGCTGCAACACCTCCAACACAACCATGCTGAGCACCGGAGCTCCACAAGGCTGCGTACTTAGTCCTCTGCTCTTCACCTTGCTGACGCACAGCTGCACAGCCACACACAACACCAACTACATCATCAAGTTTGTGTATGATACGACAGTGGTAGGACTGATAAGCAGAGATGATGAATCAGCATACAGAGAAGTGGTGGAACAGCTGTCCACATGGTGCAGAGACAACAATCGCTCTCTCTCAACATCAACAAGACTAAGGAGATAACTGTGGACTTCAGAAGGACATGTCCTGTCCACAACCCACTCAACATCAATGGCACTGCTGTGGAGATTGTAAGTAGCACATAACAAACAAAGTTATGTGGTAAAAACACACCATCTCCTTATTTAATAAAGCCCAGCAAAGACCATACTTCCTGAGGAAGCTGAAACAAGTTTGCCTTCCTCCCCCCCGTCTTCACGATGTTCTATAGAGGCATCATCGAGAGTGTTCTGACCATGTGCATCACCATCTGGTATGGCAGCTGCAACAAATCTGACTGCAAGTGCCTGCAGAGAGTAGTAAAGACAGCAGAGAACATTATCGGGGTGCCTCTCCTTTCACTACAAGACACCTTCTGCAAACATAGTGATGACCTGCAGCATTGTGCAAGAGCCTTCACATCCTTCACATGGACTTTTCTCTCTCCTGCCATCCAAGAGAAGATGCAGCATCAGAGACAGGTCTGCCAGGAATGCGTGACAGTTTTTACCCTCAGGCTGTCAGATTCCTCAACACCATGCTGTGCCCCCAGGATCCCTCACACTGCCTCAGCCCCCCCTTAACCCACAAACTGAAACTGAAGGCCACACACTGACCCTTAAAGCTAACTCAGGTCAAACTCACTACCTCTGATTACATTAAACACTTAACTCATATTTAACTCATATTATAATTCTTAATATTGCAGATTACCCAACATTGCCATATGTTACACAATGCATACTTCCTCTTAAATTGCATGCATCCTGTATGTCCGTTGCACATTGCCTTGTCTTGTTTCTCTTTGCACTACATTATGTTTATGTTTACACTGTGGTCCCTGAGCTTCGCCATTTCGTTTCCCTGTATATGGTGGAGATGACAATAAAGTTCACTTTGACTTTGACACATTATTGGGTTTCATGTGTGCAAGGGAATTTACACACTGGGAGACTCACTTCCTACAACAAACCCATTTAAGTAAGTTTGTCATATACACAGTTAGGCTGTGTGCAGTGCAGCTAAACTGTTGTTACGTCGTTGAGTGAAGCACTGAAGAATGGCAAACTGTTGGCTGCATTTAATTTAGCAATGCTAAAAAATTGCAGTTATAAAAGTCACAGAAAAATAACTAGCCTATATTAATTCATGTAATTATAAAGTGTACCTCCATACACAGGGAGGGATCATGCCATAATAATAACAATAATAATAATAATGATAATAATCAGGGTTGCACATAACCTGCATGCAAGTATGCGTTCACCTTTAAAAGTGATATGTGCAGCAATCGATTGTTGTAACAGCACAAATGCGTATGTATTTTATGTGTATTTGCACTGCTACGACAAGAAATTACCGTGCATTTTAACCTTTATACCACAAATGAAGTACAAATTAGCATATAAAGGTTAAAATGCATGATAATTGTCATAATAGTGCAAATGCACATAAAATAAGTATACAAATGATGGCTGCACATATCGCTTTCAAAGGTGAATGCATACTTGCATACTAGTTATGTGCATCCTTGATGATGACGATGGTAAATACAATTGTTTGATGTCTGTATTTTCTCTGTAGTATCATTCCTGACAATTACGGTGCCCCCACACCAAACCTCTTGATCCATAGGAAACAATGAACCTCCTACTTTAAAAAGTACAATTAAACAGCTGAATAGAATTGATTCCGCTAGCATTTGATGCTAACATAACATTATGATTCTCACAGATATGTTAACAGCAATTACCACATAGTAAATTGTGATGTACTCCGTGTGAACAGTAAACAAGCATCTCTTCAGTTTTACATTGCTGGTTGCTCTCCAAACCCAGCAATACCTTTACAGAGCTGACCCTTCTGCAGTGAAAAACTGAAGCAAGTGGGAACCACGCTGTAACAAGTTTCTCTTCACGGTATAGGTTGGGTATGGCCTGGTTCCAGTACGCCAGTCAAAAAGTGCCATTAGATTCATATATTCATACATTGTATTACTAAAAGTATTGGGATGCCTGCCTTTATACACACATGAACTTTAATGACATCCTATTCTTAATACATAGGCTTTAATATGGAGTTGGCCCACCCTTTGCAGGTATAAAAGCTTCAACACTTCTGGGAAGGCTTTCCACAAGATTTAGGAGTGTGTTTATGGGAATTTTTGACCATTCTTCCAGGAGAGCATTTGTGAGGTCATTCACAGTTGATGGACAAGAAGGCCTATCTCGCAGTCTTCACTCTAATTAATCCCAAAGGTGTTGTATCGGGTTGAGGTCAGGGCTCTGTGCAGGCCAGTCATGTTCCTCTCCACCAAACTTGCTCATCCATGTTTTTATAGACCTTGCTTTCTGCACTGGTGCGCAGTCATGTTGGAACAGGAAGGGACTATCCCCAAACTGTTCCCATAAAGCTAGGAACATGAAATTGTCCAAAATGGCTTTGTATGCTGAGGCATTAAGAGTTCCTTTCACTGGAACTAAGGGGCCAAGCCCAACCCCTGAAAAACAACCCCACACCATAATGCCCCCTCCACCAAACTCCACCTACCTCCACCTACACTTGGCACAATGCAGTCAGGTAAGTACTGTTCTCCTGGAAATTGCCAAACCCAGACTCGTCCATCGGATTGCCAGACAGAGAAGCATGATTCGTCACTCCAGAGAACACATCTCCACTGCTCTAGAGTCCAGCAGCAGTGTGCTTTACACCACTGCATCCGACGCGGTGATGTAAGGCTTGGATGCAGCTGCTTGGCCATGGAAACACATTCAAGCTCTCTACATACTCTTCTTGAGCTAATCTGAATGCCACATGAAGTTTGGAGGTCTGTAGCTATTGACTCTGCAGAAAGTTGGCGACTTCTGCACACTGTGATGTCCCCTACGTGATTTTACGTGGCCTACCACTTCGTGGACGAGTTGCTGTTGTTCCCAATTGCTTCCACTTCGTTTTAATACCACTAACAGTTGACCGTGTAATATTTAGTAGACATATTGCACAAGTGGCATCTTATCACGGTACCACACTTGAATTCACTGAGCTCCTGAGAGCAACCCATTCTTTCACAAATGTTTGTAGAAGCAGTCTGCATGCCTAGGTGCTTGATTTTATACATCTCTGGCCAAAGAAGGAATTGGAACACCTGAATTCAATGATTTGGAGGAGTGTCCCAATACATTTCACAATATAGTGTATATCTTTCAAAGGGTTGAAAATAACAGGTATGTGTTTAATCAGTGGCATGTAGATATGGCTTTTAAGGAATTCTGTCCCTGATATTGCTGAATTCTTTGGAGCCATTACAAACTAAATCAATGAGCCTGATGGCAGACACCATAGAAGCAACAACTATGGCATTAAATTCTGGGGCACAAACTTCGTCTTTGATATCGATGTCTTATTAGGAAGGTCAAAAAATATCACCCAATAACTCACACCTAATTATTTACCCGTTTAATGGGGAACTGGGGATATAAAGTTAAAGCAACTGTGAAAATATATACAAATGCCTTATGTAAAATAGCTGCATAAGCCAAGCAGACTTACTTTCTGAATTGCACTCATTGGTAGACTCTGTGCTTGTCCCCTCTGTGGTACTGCCTGTGTCTGTATGGATCACCCACCCACTTGCCTGCCTACCCGGATGGGCTCACCTGGCCCTCTGCTCCAGCTGCTCCTCCAAGGCCCGTAGCCTCTTCTCACGATCCCGCAGCTCCTTGGCGAAGCTGAAGTCCTCCTCCTGCTTCTTCAGCTTCGCTGAGCTGCGCCACTGTGATGTGGAAGCACATGGGCTTTAAAGGGTTCATGTGTAGCTCGCACATGCAACACAGGTGGATTTCACACAGATGCGTTCAGAACCGTGATGCCACAAACAAAAGGTGCTTACACATCAAGAAGCCAAACCAACCTTTTAAAATATGCATTCACACACCACGTAGTACTCTGGCAATCTTAAATATTACTGTTGCTAAAAGGTGTCACAAATATAAATAGACACTCTACACAGTATTTAGAGTTGATATCATTAAATGTTTGAATATAAGTGTTACAAATGAATTAAATGTTACAAAACACTCATTACAGTGATACCAAAGCATCAAAATACAGATCTGGAACAGAGGGATGAACAGGCTTTTAATTCTACGTCCTGCTCCAGGAGATGTGTCATCTATGGAGGTATATATATTAGACTTTATTATTTGTAACCCACAGAAGACAATTCAAATGAACCCCTTGGAATTTTCTATATTTATCTTTATTTCCCATATAAAATATGGTCTATCTTCATGTAAGTCACAACAATGAACAGAGTCTCCTATAACTAAAGATACACAGAATTTCAGAAAATTTTTGACCATATTGAATAAACCATTCAAACTGTGAAACTGAAGGTTGGAAAAAGTAAGTGAACCCTAAGATAATGACTTTTTAAAAAGCTCATTACAGTCAGAATTTAGCACACCTAGAGTCCATTTAATGAAACGAATTCAGAGGTGTGGCCTAGAATTACTTTGATTGATAAAAAACTGAAAAGTTTGCGCTTTTGACAAGAAGCATGTCCAGATGGGAATCATGCCTCACACAAAAGTGCTGTCTGATGAGCTACAATCAAGAATTGTTAATTTACATCAGGCTGGAAAGGGTTACAAAACCATCTCAAAGATTTTAGATATTCATCACTCTACTGTTAGGCAAGTTGTCTATAAATGGAGAATACTTGATATTGTGACTACTCTGCCTAGAAGTGGGTGCCCTGCCAAGATGACCTTGGGGTGATGAGCACAACGCACAAGTCAGCAATGAGGTAAAGAAGAACCCTAGAGTGACAGCGAACGACTTGAAGAAGTCATTAGAACTGGCTAACATCTCTGTTCATGATTCAACAATACGCAAAACATTGAACAAGAAAGGAGTCCATGGCAGGACATTAAAGAAGGAAGCCACTGCTGTCAAAAAAGAACATTGCTGCATGCCTGTTTTGCTGCATCAGGGCCTGGACAGTTTGCCATCATTGAGGGGGAAAATCAATTCCTAGGTTTATCAGCAAATTCTCCCGGATAATGTGAGGCTGTCTGTCCATCAACTGAAGCTCAGAAGAGGCTGGGTGATGCAACAGAACAATGACACTAAACGTCGCAGCAAATCCACAGCACAATGGTTTCAGAAGAACGAAATCCACCTTTTGGAGTGGCCCAGTCAAAACCCAGATCTCAATCCTATTCAGACGCTGTGGAATAACTTGAGGAGAGCCATACACAGAAGACAACCAATGAATATGGAAGAGTTAAGGCAGTTCTGCAGGGAAGAATGGGCTATAATCCCCCCCACACGATGTGCAGGTCTGATCTGCAGTTACAGGAAGCATTTGGTTGAGGTCATTGCTACCAAAGGTCAACCAGTTATTTAATCCAAAGGTTCACTTAATTTTTCCACTACCACTGTGAACATTGACTGCGTTTGTATAATAAAGACATGAAAGAGTAGAATTTTGTGTGTGTTATTGGCTTAAGCTCATTGGGTATATCAGTACCTGAGACAGATGAATATCAGTTCACTTTTTATGACCGATTCATGCAGAAAACCAAATAATTCCAAAAGGTTCACATACATTTTACTTTGACCGTACCATGATCCACAAATATTTCATTATCAACAAATGTCTTTTTTACATTTGTGTTGTGTAAAACCATAACCACAAAAAATACGAATCGATTTGTAGATGTGAAACATGTTTTGCACATTTGTGGATCACACCCGGTCTATTTGTGGATCGCGTTACATTTGTGACTTCGCTGCTATTTGTGGATTTTTGTGCCGCAGCTGAAAAATCCACAAATGCGAGGTGAATTTAACTGTTACACCAGCACCAGTGGTGGTGCCTGGCAGAAGATAAGCATCTAAAGTTAATTATCATCTGCGCCCGTTTAACAGGAGACAACAATGAGAAGGATTGTCTTCTGTGTGTTACAAATAATAATGTCCAATATATACTTCGATAGTCATTTAGGGATGCACCGATTGCCTTTTTTTATTTTTAAGCCTGACAGGTTGACACCAATCCAGGCCAATTTTGATTTTCATAGTTTAATAATAATTAGCAGAATAAACATTTTCAACACTTTAATGAACTTCGCTTTCTGGAAGCAAACAATTTTAAATAACCTTTTCAAATAAAAATGGCTCCATAAGTGTCAAATTAAATTTGTTGATGCAAATTTTTGGCAGTGATATGCAAATACATCTTGAGGGACGGGTACACTAATGGGTCAGTTTGTACTTTCAGGTGGTTAAAAGATTGGTTCTGTTACCACGTCTTGTACAATAGTATCTTTGCGAAGTTTGCAAAATACAGTAGATTGGTCCACACTGGATTTCGCAAATACACACTATTTTCATACAATCAAAGTACAGAACATTTTTTGGAACCAATTCTTTCTCATCAGCCAAGCCACACACTATGTATTCGACAGCATAGCCAATCAGTCTATGGACCGTGTGTTGTTTACCATGTGACACAGGCGCAAGTATTTTTAACAGTTTGCTGGAATATAAAGTAAACCTTTTTCACCAAGTTAGGTAACTGGTTAAAATTAAGTTGTTTTTCATTCAAGACCTAGCTACTAAATTTAGATCAACAGATGTATAATTGACAAAGAAGTGAGATATACAGACAGCGCTGAAATGTTATGCAGGCAGAAATTGCTTTGTTTCAAATCATTTTTTGTTGTAGTACTGTTGCAGCCTCCAAACACGCAGACATCGTGTGACAGGCCCTTGCCAATTTGTCCTGTTGCTATAATAAATGTTAAGTAGTGCACTTGAAACTGGGCATTCATATGAAGCTCAGCTTAGCCACACCCCAGTAATTCCTTGTCACCTCCTTAACACCATGTATGTTTGTAATGTACTATTCGCCTTACTTGTAGGGTGCTCTGAACAAAAGTGTCTGCTAAATAAAAGTAAATGTAAATGTAATGCTGTATTACGATTCTCATGGTAACTCTGAAATGCTTGTCCGGGATACAATTGCAACTTGTCACTAGTCATATTGCCTACCACTGTCCCAAAGATGATTTATTGGATCCAGATTTGGTGACTGGAAAGGCTACTGAAAACACTGAAGTCATTGTCATATTCATAAAATCAGTTTGAGACTTTTGCTTTATAACATGGTGCATTATCATGCTGGAAGCAGCGACTAGAAGATGGGTAAAATGATGGCCATTAAGGGATGCAGATGGTCAGCAACAACAGGCTGTAGCATTCAAGCGATAATCGATTTGTATTAACAAGCCTAAAGTGTACCAAGAAAACAGAAGCAAAGTAAAAATAAATGCATTGCAGTATGGCAATTCTTACAATACCTTAGAAATGTAATGTAGAAATGTCGGAAGTGTATGTGATGGTTCAGTGTCACTCTCTCCTACCTCCCTGTCATGCTCCAGGTGCTCCTTTAGTTCCTCGAAAAGCTCCCTCTTCTTGGCTTCTGCCGCCAGACGCTGGGAGAGTTGACGGCCTGAAGGATTAGAAAAGAAGGAGCAAGGCAGTTACTGGGCACTCAGGTTACTCAGATTAGTGTTCACTGACTGGATTGGTAAAGCAGAAGTGGGATTCAAACCCCCAGCCATAGAGGTGTGAGGCAACAAGGGCCACCAAGCCTGCAAGCTTGACTCAATGAGTGAAATGAGTAATGCAGATTATAGCCCAAGGACACCAAAGAGAAATCTGCCAATTTTTCCTTATCATTGGATTATTTGGATTTATCTGATTTAAAGACTCTCATTTAAATTCTTGCCTTTCATTTCATAAACACCTTTTCAAAGCATTATTTTAAGGGTTTAGAAATTTCACAATCTTTGCTAAGGAAGAACACCCATCCACCCATGGCCACAGTTGCTAATTGATGGCACATTTACTAATGACCCAATTCCCTTCAGATATCCGATCTTTAAGCAGTAAAGGTGAGGAAGCAGGTTTTCACATCCCTTGAGAACTGAGATTGCTCTCCTGGGTAAAGTGAACATGACTAGTTCATATATTACAGGATAATGTCGTAGGTTTGTGTGTTTCGTTTTATTCTGTATTTATTTTCAAATCTGGGTGGTGTGGTGACTCAGTCGGTATCTCTCCTCCCCTACACCTCTGGGGCTGGGTGTTTGCCGAATGAGCATCCCGTCCAGCATGTACCACGCCTCACACCCCCTATATCCTGGGTCTGGCCCTGTGCTCATCACAATGCCTACCTCGAATGCTCTCCAGAGTCTTGGATGTAGACTCTCTGACCTGGACAATCAGCTCCTGTCGAGCCTGTTCTGCACGCAGGGTCTGGAACAGGAACACGGAAAGTTACACCACTCATTTTACTTGTCCAGTTTAGGCCTTGCACAATATTACCAAACAAGAGGAGAACCCCACAGTACAGAAGATATTGATATGCTTGTTCTATGGTATGCACCATACCCCATACTCTCTCTCTCCGAGAATCACACAACAGACCTTCTCCTCCCTGCTGAGGGCACTCTGCTTGGCAATCCTTTCCATGCGCCCTTGATACACAGCACAGTCACGCTCAATCTCCTCCACTTCTTGCAAAGAGAAGGTGACAGCAATACGGGGCACAGGCAGCTCGGACCAGCAGATATAATGCTGCAGTCAGGGAGAGGCAGAGGTGGGGAGAAATAGCAGGGCTATGCTGGCACACCACTTGGAATTTCATCCAAAAAAACGTAATATTTAGATATTTAATGGAATATAAAAGGATGAGGAAAAAAAGAACGAAAATGGACCTCAAACATATGTACCTCTAATCTCTATTAAAAAATCCAGATTGGTGATTGGTGGAGAGAAAAGGATATTTTCTAACGTGAAACTAGAAAAATTAATTCAGGTGAAATTAATAAATACAAAATGGGAATATGCATATAAACCAAGCCAGCAGGTACAGCAAAATTCTTTTTGACTTCAGTGAAAGTGGAAACTGGAGGCTATGGGTGCAAGGCAAGGAACAACCCAGGTTGGGTTGCCAACCCATCACAGGGCATACCCACATACACCTATGGGCAATTTGATAACCCCAATCAACCTCACCTTATCTTTGGACTGTGGGGGGGAATCGAAGTACCCAAAGGAAACCCCACGACGACACAGGGAAAACATGCAAACTCCACACACATGGAGCCATGGCAGAGACTCAAACCCTGGTCCCAGAGGTGTGATATAACAGGGCTAACCACTGCACTACCATGCCGTCCCCTCAACACAGAAATGATTTTACATATTATATTTTACATGTTACTTCCAAAAATAAGATTAACGTCACTCTGCTCATGACTTTTCAGTTTCTGCTTTGAAGCCCTAACCAACAACCTTGTAATCAACATTTGTAAACTGATCATTGTCGGTGCTGGTGATTTCCTGTGGAGCTGCATGCACTTACTCCTGGATACCCACCTGGGGACAGCATATCTTTAGCAAATTGATTGTTTTCCCACATACGTAGACATCATTGGCAATGTGCCGCAGAAAGACCGGAACACATTCTTCAACATCTCGGGAGATCAGGGTGTACCCCTGCACCCAGAAGTTCTTATCTGTAAGTGGAAAGGACACCATCTAGACATCACTTTCTGCAAGCTCTGCTGAATGATTTTTGGTTTGACATGCCAATAGTAGTAGAGAATTTTATAATAAAGATTACAAAGACCAATAAAACCTGCTGAAAACCATATGGAGTCATAAAACTCCAAAGTAAAATAATATTTGGTGTTTTGTAGATCACTTTTCACGAATGTTTATGCACGTCACAAACTCATAAATTACTACCCTGGAATCACTAAAGGAGATCAATTTAGCACGCAAAGAATATACTGAATTACTCCAGGGAGAAAAAATTCTATTATTAGTTTCTAATGCCATAAAAATACAAGGTTATTTAAAAATTCAAAATGAATGCCCAATACCCTTAGGCGTTAACCATAGATAAATAAGACATGTAACTCTGAGGAGAACACAAAGATGAGCTAATATAAAACAAAAAAAATTAAAAAAATCAAACTTTAGGCTCTAATAATTATATAATATAGTGTATAGTGATACGTTATTGATCCTCATGGGAAATTTGCTTTTTCACCTATCACATATTGCTCTCCATGAGACACACAGACATGTACAGGTGACATGTACAAGCTTGGGGGTCACAGCGCAGGGTCAGCCAGTATACAGGGCCCTTGCAGCTGAAGGTTAAGGGCCTAAAGACAGCATCAGTCTGCTGGCCCCAGAATCTGAACCAGTGACCTTCTACCAAACCAGCTACCAAAATCTTAGGTAGTCCTCATTGACCTGGATTGTTTCTCAGTATCAAAAACGTGAAGATCTTACTTGTGGTCTTAGCAAGACTGGTCTTGCTAACTTGCCCCCCAAGAACAATCTGAATCATTGGACTGGTCTCATTTGGCAAGGATGCAACTGATGTATCCTTAATATTTGAGGGGGGGGAATGACATCCAGGGATTTTTATCACCTGCTGTACTTCTGTTTTTGGGTACTGGAACTCATCTTGGGCAACGGAAGTTGATGTAAAATGGGTACACGAGAACACAAGTATGGTCAAGTACACATATTGAGAAACACTCCAGGATCATGCACTTTCTGTAAACATTCAGCCAGCCAGAAGGTCTTACCCCGAAAGCTGAGGTAGTCCTCATTGACCTGGATCATGAACTCTCCATAAACGTCCCGGAAAACTCCACTGTACACCCAGTCAGACACAAACCTGTAACAACAAGAGTAATTTACCAAACTGAAATAAGTCCAAATAATGACAAAAACATTTATATTTATTTATTTAGCAGTCACTTTTATCCAAAATGACCTACACCTGACAAAGCAGGACCAGAGTCAGTCCCTTGAGCAGTTGGGGTTAGGGTAAGGGCCTTGCTCAAACAGTCAGCACGTTTACATGCACAGTTAAGTCGACCTACGGTTATAGCTCGACTAGGCCATTTAATTGGACTACTGTCCTTGTCCCAGTATACAAGCATGGGAGAAGAATCGATTTATTGACCGAAATATGTCCAACTCTGCTATGATAGGTGGCGATTTGGCTCCTTTCAGATTGTTAGTATTGGGCTTTTTCTGGTTGACCTATTATGTTACAGACCAAATCAATTGACAACCAATTTAACTGCAAATATACAAAGGGTGCTTTTCCACCACACAAAGTACCGGGCGTTTGGTACAGTACGTTCCCTTTTCCACTGAGTACTAATACCAAACCAGCTGGGGTACTTTTTTGGTACTCCGGTACAAGATGTGGTGGGACTTGAGACACTCTCTGTCGATTGGTTATGCAAACAGCCTGCCTCTGAAACACAATACAAACACCGCCTTGAAAACAGCTGCAAACTCAGAAAACAACAATAAAGTAAAAATTATAATAATAGATGTGTGGACAAATAAAGTGATACAAGCTTAAATTGCGATCTGGTTGGAAGAACAGATACAACAATATTAGGATAACATAAGAAATAAAGTATTTTGTATAATATATAGGGCTGTCATTATCAATTATATAAATAATCGAGTAATCTACTGATTAATCTGAGAATTCAAATAAAATCGCTTGTAATATAATAATTCACATTGCAATTGGTGTACACTCAGCCACATATGGTAAATTTAGGCATTACAATTCACTTAAGTTGCAGGTTTTTTGACAATGGAAGGAAACGGGAGGATCCACTGAAAAAGCCACACAGACCCACTGCATCGCCCTGACAGACTTTCACAATGCACATGCACCTGTCACATTGCAAAGATTGTGATGGTATGCTGCATCCAAAACATCAATAAGTTGTGCTAAATCATTTTTATAGCCATAGAAAACCAAACTTAGCAAGCTTAGCAATTTTAATGACGGTTCCTTTTGAATAAGTATAATATTAAAAAAAATTATATTATATATATATATATATATATATATATATATATATATATATATATATTTTACACTAGAACCATCCTATGGAGACATTTAAAGTCTGCTGCATACTGAAGGGGGTTTTGAAAGCAGCCACGCTTCCAAAATGGAAACAAAAGAGATTCGGCAGGACACAGCACTTAAAACAAATGACACCTTCGGGGGTTGAAAGGAAGTTAGTGAAACCGTAATAAAAAAAAAGTGCATCTCTTTTCAAACAAACCCAAATGCAAAAAGAGCAGGCAAGACAAAGGCGCATAATAAGAACAGTGACAAAGGGTGAAAGGGCACAATCAATCGACAACCAAACTGTGCAAAATGGCCGCTTGTTTGTACACACTCCCTGCTTCCCATGTCAGGCAGAGAAACTGGCGATTGGGGGGGGGGGGGTGTATCTGGAAGACTTTATCCCTGGGGTAGAAACTCAGCCACTCCTCCCAACACAGCTGCCTTTGTAAACAGCCTCCCACAAGCCACTGCCACACAACACGGACAAGCTTGTCAGACGGACACCGTCAACATACAGTCCATTACAGTCCCACACCAGGTGGGTGCATGAGACAAACTCAGCATTAATTCAAAGGACAGCTTGTATTTGATGGCCTTTGAGAACAGTCTACATTTTCCTCAGGCTGGCTGAGGACAAGGACAAGTCAGAAAAACCAAGTCAGTTAGCGCAATGCCACAGCTGTGGGACCTTCGTACACATTTGGACAAAATAAGGGTTCAGAACCTGGAGGGAGGACAAAAATAAATGCATGCGATTTTTAAGGATCTTTTCAATATGACAGAAAAAAAAAAAAAATGAGCACACAGAGCCGGATCCCCACAATCATATTACTGTGCCATCTTACTTATCAGATATTTAGTCCAGAAGAAAGACATGCTTGTCTCCAGAGTGCTATCAGTCTCCTCGTCACCAAACAAGAACTCCACTGAGCTACCACAGATGTGTCCAGTTGTGCTCCACGTACAAAATGGTCTTATATACAGGGATGGGCCTCAGGGTATCCAGTTAAGGGATGCTTAGATCACCCATATTCTCTAATGCGGAGGGAATCACAACCTGGATTTGCTGAGATATTTACACTATGTTCTGTTGCTATGAAGGAATAGTCACTCTCACCCAATAACAACAACGAATAAAAATCTAATACAAGTTCTCATCCTGGAGTTCTAGAAATTGTGTTCTGGAAGCATCCACTGATGGTGCTCAGAAGAGGAGACTGGGTCGGGAATTCTACTCCTAACAGGCCTGTGTGCATTTACGCGAAGGAACAAAGCACTGTGAACAAGCAGACCTTCATAATGGCGGCGACGAGAGGTGCACACATGCGAGCCAACCCCCGAATCCCACCCACATACATTAGAATGTGGCCACATCAGTTTCCTCATTTCCGTTACAATGCAGCGTTTTTGCACTCATGCAAATGACAGGCTGGGTAGATTCTCTCTCAGAGCCTGAGAGGCCCTTTTAACTCGCCAAAGAACCACAGGGACTTCAAAGAGGAACACATACGGAAGTGGATATTAAAGGTTTCACCAAACATTACTTCAAAACCAAAGAAAGCCTCAAAACCCCATTTCCAATCCACTTGTCTCGAACAGTCCCATAAATTCAGACGGACTCATAATCATCATAATACGCATTCGAAGCTTTGATCCAACTTTGCAAAAATCACACACCTAAATCATTCTACAATATGGCGAAAACTGAGCCGCATCAAACCCTGCATGCCACCACAAGGGATGTACCTTTAACTGATGCACTATACAGTATAACTGCACAAGATGCAAGAGGAAAAATAAAATCAAGCTCAGAGTTTACACACGTCTGCATTATCTGAGCAGAACAGGAGAACACAAACAAAGCTACAGATTTCTATTAATACATCACTCGCTATATACATTTGTCCAGCAAGGTCTCCTTGCTCCTAGGAACAAACTACGGCCATAAATAAAGCTAAATGAAATAATTACACACACTAAAATAGCTACAGAAACCACAGTGTCCCAAAGCTACAAAAATCTCCAATAAGCGTTTGACATCACTTCGGCCTGCTTAGCAGGTCCTGGTATGGGAAACACGAAGATGTCCTCCGCGTAACATCCCACACCAACCATGTCACAGATGGCCAACAGAGCAGTGGTCACCAACCCTGCTCCTGGAGAACTACCACCCTGCAGAGCTTAGGTGCAGCCCTTAATTTCACAACTGATACAGAAAAGTATTGAAACCAGTCATGTTGAGGCTAAGTTTGCTCTAATTTCAGGTGTGTATCTTAGCATTTTTGCCATTAAAAAACAATACGGGAGAAACTTCATAGTAGCAAATTAACATCCTCATTAATTCTCCACCGTCAGTGAGCCAGACTGCCCGGCATTTTCAAAACCAGAAAAACGGGGAAATGAAAACCTGGAAGGATATGAAAAACCAACCTTCTTGCATATGATTTGCATGACCAATAGCGTGACAGACAGAAAGAAGGAATGTGGAGGAGTTTGAGGGCCGGATGTTTGATCTTTCACAGAAAGCCTTGAGAGCCCCTTTGGGACAGAGCAGATTGGAGCTAGGTGACTGATGGAAGGGATTTCCAGTTCAATCTATCGTACTGGAGAAAACAAAGCCAAACGAGCACAGGTCTCCATCACGCACCCAGGACTGTGCGATGGTCCTATCGGCAGATGACGTCGGCTCAGCACCCGGTGGCACGGACGTGGCGTGGGGCACTTTGTCTCCACATGAAGCTCCGGAGGCTGATGTAATCACCCACCCCCCAGGGTGAAATTTATCCGCCCTTCCGTGATGCACTAAAGCAGTTTGTGCGCATCCTATACACATGCTTTTGTTCTCATCCAGGGTGTTCCAGCACCCATGTAGAGCAAGATTCCTTCGCGGGACGCGTCCGGTTCACCGAATAATGCGGCTGCATGAAAATTCATACGTCACCCCCCCAATTGTAGTCACTCTAAAAAGTCTAAAGTAGGATTCAGCCAGCATGTGGCTCAGTAGGTTAGGATGCTGTGCCTGTGATTAGAAGGTTGCTGGTTTAAATCCCACAGTCAGCAGAGTAATTTCACTATCATTGGAGTGATAAACAAAATGTAACAGTACTGCCAATTCAAAAGGCGACAGTCAAAGGATTTCTACCTGCTCACAGCAAACGGGGGGGACAGTCCACATGACCAACCCCCCCCTCCCCAATCCTTCCCTTATGAGAAAGCCAACTGTGCGAATTCCCTAATCTGGCTTCAGCTGGCACTGGGTCCTGCACAAGCTGCTTGTGAGAGCATTGATCACGGGGGTAAAAGGACAGGGGCCGCCAGGATTGGGGGGGAAGGGTCAGGGGATAGAAAGGACAGCATGTTGGCCACTCATCTCTGTCCCCATCCATAACCCCCCCCCCACCTCCCGCCCCAGGGAGATGTTCACATGTCCAGGGGACTGGGAGCACTGAACTGCAGTCCAGCACATGAAGGGTTAAGGCCTGCCATTTTAGCGCCAGTGACAGATCAGGCTATTAGGGCGTTACCTTACAAAATGGAAGAGCTTAACCCTGCAGCTGCCAAGAGACTCCACCTGGACTTCCTGCAGAGGGACGGCCAGCACAAGACCTAGGAAGAAGGGGAGGAGCCTGCCCTGCCCTCCCCTCCCCCCACCACACCACACCACACGTGAGGACAAAGGAATGCTCACGCATCGGAACAGGAACCCCGGTGGTGTGAGCGCACACAACCGGGCTGGAAAACACGCCAAACACACACGCGCACATGGGCAGCACATAAGCCACAGGGCAGACGCATTTTGCCAGCGGGAGCATGCATTTACACAAGACGCCTCGTCCATGGCACATTAGATAAGAGCCGTGAGGTGAGGCGCACACGATCCGAGCGACAAATTAGCGCGAGCCCTTAATAACCTCATCCGTGAAATGCATGAAGTGACAATTTAAATGCTAAGCCACTGATATCTCATGGGTGATCAGCAACTCTTGATTGTTCGGTCTTACAGATCCATAGATCTAATCTCCCTGGACCTGGAAAGTCACCACTTGGCCTTTAAACTGCAGCTACTGGAAAGATGTGGGAGGGATACATTATTTTTTTTTTTTTACACCATTTGAAAAAAGAAAAAAAAAAAAAAGACATTTACAATAATCATAGTTTTGTAAAAGTCAAACTAAACAAGACCTTCTCACAAATGAATATGTAAATGCGTAACAGAGCATGAAAGGATGCAGGGGGGGAAGATTAAGCTCTGCACTATACCAAACCCTGGAGCGAGGTCTGGGCAAAGCCTTGTACAGCTTGCCCAAAGTAATTCCCGGTTTGCCTGCCCCGGGAACGGGGTGGGGGGGGGAAGCACTGCCCTAGATGCTGGGGGTCCCTCAAGGCGCAGTATCAAGCCCCTTGTCTGTCACATATAAAGCTGCGACTTACAGGCTGAGGACCTTCTTGCATGTTTACATGTCAGGTGTCATGAAGATGAGCCAGCATCACGTAAGGTGGCCTGTAAAGCCATGATCTCTACAACAACTCTTTTCACCCCCCACCCCACCAATTAGAGGAGGCTAACTCCCAGATAATTAGGAACGTTAACAACAAAGCAAAAAGCTTGTCAAAATGAAGACTTCTTACAACTATAGAGGAGAGATACGCAGAGGCCATATCAGATTGCATTTCAGGAGCTGCCCTGAAGCAAGCGATCCTAAAT
>JAAGVU020000061.1:28422451-28433741 GCA_011763525.2 Mormyrus iriodes | reverse complement strand
CCCAGAAGTTTAACTGACTTGATGCTATACTCTGATTAAAAAGTGTTCCTTTAATTTTTTTGAGCAGTGTATATTAAAAGGACACTGTTCAAGGTTTCTGATGGTGTTTTTTACGTGTCAAAGACAAAAACTCGTGGAGTTTTTTAGGCGGTTTGCTGAGATTTCTATTTTATCCAATGGGCAGGAAAGCGGACTCCAGAGAATTAATTTGCATTAAACACAAAATGACGCGTTAAAGGTTCCAGATTAACCAGGAGCATTAACGTGCTATCATTGACAGAACTAAAATATATATTATTTTCATTAATCCATCCATCATCTTTCAACCACTTATCCTGGGCAGGGTTGCAGGGTGGAATCTATTCCAGGCAGCACAGAGCACAAGGCTACACCCTGGATGGGATTGCCCGTCAATCATAGGGTGCATACATGCACACACCAACACACAAAGTTTTATGCTATGGCAGGGGTCTCCATCTCTGGTTCTAGAGAGCTACTGTCCAGTAGGTTATCTATCCTACCTGGCTTCTAATGAGCCACACCTGTTCTCAAGTAAATGCCAAGAACAGGGGTGGTTCATCAGAATCCAGGCAGAATAGAAAACACCCTGGATAGTAGCTCTCCAGGACCAGAGTTGGAGACCCCTGTGCTAGGGAATACCCTGGTAGCTATGTAGCATTGTTGTCTGACTTCTCCTGGTTTTGGGATTATAATCCTGCCTTGGGTCTGTGTGTATACAATTTGCATGTATTGCCTGTGTCATGCAGGTTTCCTCCTGCAGTATAAAGATGGGTGTTTTTTGACCTCTCTAAATTATTTGATTTAAATGAATAATATTTACCTTAATATAATCACAGCTGCCTGGTAATTTGCAAACCTATTTTGTTCCATAAGAAAGGAGGCAAACATTTTAAAGCACTATTCTAATTATATTGTCATGTAGTAGGGCCAGGCAGTTAATTATGCAGGATACTGGCATGCCTTCCGTTGTGCTGTTGTGTTGCTTAGTGTGTGACTCTCTGAATTTTTCACATGTAAATAATAAGTGTTATACTGTGTACTGTTCCGTTGTAAATGCAGGTGTTTCTCTAGTGTCCCACCCCATGCTGTGTAAGTAGTTGATTCGCTTTGTCTGTGTAACTGTTTGGTTTGAGAGCACTTTGGCTCTGTTCTGTTGAATAAAGGCAGGACTTCTCTTTGAAAGAGTTCAAATCTCTCAAGTTCAATAACCATGACCCTTGAACTTCCCTCCAGAATACCTTATAGGAAAAATAACTTGAGTTTGCATAAAAGTAAACTGACACATAAAAACCATTAAGAATGTTTGTTTTTTTTTATCTGTGCTTTTCAGATATTGCAGGTACCATAACTACAAGTCTTTGGACTGCAGGAGCAAATCTGCATGACACGAGGAGCACATGCAAACTCTACTTACATAGGGTAGATGCAACATTCGAAGCCCCAACCTCAGAAAAGTGAGGCAACAGTAATAGCCATTCTGCTACCCCTTTTGTGATAAACTAGTTATGTGAAAAGCAAAGTGTCTCAAAAAATCATTCATTGGCCATAAAATGTGATCTGATTTCTATGTTACAATAATGAACACACATAATATGTTTTAATTAATAACACAGAAATCACTGTTTTGTTCTTGTACTGTCATTGCCAGCATCTGCCACCCCACCTTTTGTGTCTTTTCCCCTAGTTCCCGGTGTCTTGAGTACCCCTTGTTTCCCATGTTCCTGGACCACCGTGTAGCTCTGTAGGCTAAGCTGGTGGCACAGAGGCTGTAGCTCCCCACACCTGGGTTTGGGTCTAGCCTCCTCTGTTTTGGTTAGCGTAATTGAGTTTCTGTTTATTTCCTGTGTGTCTTTGGTTGAATTCTATTTGTATGATTTTTCTCCATGTTTTTCTGAATACCTGTACTCCCAGTGTTTAATTCCTGTTATGTTTCTAGAATTAGTATTTGTTCATTGTTTAGTTAATTTAAGTTTTATCACCTGTTGGCTTTTTCCCTGTCCTGTGTTCATTGGTTGATTTTTTTCCCCCCTTATTAGTTACACCTGTTCTTTGTTTGCCCCAGCTACCGTTTGAGTACTTAAGTGTCTGCTCTGTTCTGTTTCCCAGTTGGTCATTGTCTTAGGTGGTAGCTGATGTGGGTTAATGTGGTTGAGGTTGAGGTTGAGGTTGAGGTTGAGGTTGAGGTTGAGGTTGAGGTTGAGGTTGAGGTTGGTAGATGTGTTTAGCCTTCTCTCCAGGTTGTTTCCCTAGCCCTCCTGTTGTAGATTCCCTGCCCTGCCCTGCCCTGCCCTGCCCTGTTTTGTGTTTGACCCCTTGTGGTTCCTTTGTTTTCTTGATTTTCACCTATGCCTACCAGAGATCCCCAATAAACCCCTTTTTGAATCTTAAGAGGCTGTAAGTGGATTGTCATTCTCCTTTCCTGCCGGCGCCATGCCCAGGTGTCGTAACATGTACATATTGAGGTGGTTTTAATGTTATGGTTGATCAGTAGGGATGTGCATAATTATTTTATTTTTTTTAACTGATTTTTATTAGGGCTTTGCAGCCTTGGACAGCTTGCCATCAAAGTATCCTACAGGATAATATCAGGGAGGCCATATTGAGTGCACTGTGTGTTCTGATGCCTTTCTATTATAACCAGCATTTACTTTTTCAGCAATTTGTGCTGCAGTAGTTTTCCTTTTGGGATCGGACCAGATGAGCTAGTCTTTACTCCCCACGTGCATCAATGTACCCTTGATGCCCATGACCCCATTGGCAGTTTAATGGTTGGCCTTCCTTGGACCAAGTTTGGTAGATAATGACCACTGCATACCTGAAACACTTTGGACATGCTGTGACCCAGTCTAGCTATCACAATTTGGCCCTTGTCAGTTACACACAAATCTTTACACTTACCCACTTTAAGAACTGACTGATCCATTGCCTAAAATATAATGGTACCCTTGACGGGTGCCATTGTAATGAGCGTTAATGTTGTTCACTTCACGTGTCAGTGGTTTTAATGTTATGGTTGATCGGTGTCTGTCAAAGTAGCTGTAACCCACACCTTCAGTCTTGATTCATTGATTGGACTCCAGGTTTGCTCACTTCTGACTGGTTAGCTTCTGCTGAAGTCATTACCTTAGGGATTCACATATTTTTCCCTACCTACACTGAATGTTTGGGTGATTATATTCAATATGTACAAGAACAATAATTTGTGTTATTAGTTAAAACAGATGTGTTTTCATCATTGTAACTTAGATGAGCAAATTATCATTTATAGTGCCTATAAAAAGTATTCACCCCCTGGGATGTTTTACCCTTTTATTGCTTTTATAAATCAATCATGATCAACATAATTTGGCTTTTTTGACAAAATTACAAAAAATGCCCTTTAATGTCAAAATGAAAACTGATTTCTACAATTTCTGATCCACACCTTCACACACCATATGTTTTGTTTTTTTTTTTCTTATATCACAGATAAACGGCAGCTCTATACAAGAAACTCACAAAGTGCTAGGTGTACGGCTACTTCCCAGACAAGGGTGAAAACCACAAGTTAGTCACTGTCAGACACCGACACCAGGTTACTAGTCTATCATCGGTCACCAATAGTATATCACACAGACCTAGCGCTAACACAGCATTATGACTGGCACTGCAACAGCCTGTTGCTGTGTCCAAGTTGATTTTGTGACTAAAAGGCAAATATCCACTTACACTCTTGCAACTGTTTTCCTTATTATAATGCACTGAAACTTGCAATGTTGTATTCAAACCTGTTTTTAGTGAATTTAAAAGGATTGGTTACTTAAAGATCAATAGATTTGGTACTTTTAAAACCAAGTACTTTTTTCTTGAGTAGAACTTCACTGAATGACTTTTACTTGAGTAACATTTTGTTTCTGCATCTGTATTTAGCTATGAAAATTGAGTACTTTTTCCACCACTTTGTCTGCAAGGCAAACCAAAATCAAGACAAATTTAATTTTCTTTTACGAAGCATATGAGATTCTTCATTCCAAACTGCATTCATATTTTTAGTATTGGTTTTCAACTTCTAATTCTGCTACAGCTCTCAAGGACTTGCATGTCCATTTTCAGTAGCTGATCCAGTAAAACTGGTGAAGAATATCAACTTTATTAAATGCAAACCAAGGGTCTTCAATCCTTCAAAAAACAGGGAGCACCAAATGAAAATTAGCGATAGCACTACTGTGTGATTGTGAACAATTTCGGACTGGGGGGAGTTTAATATTTCATTCTCTGGGGGAGGAGTCCCCCTTGAGTTTTTCTGGAGCAGTGTAAACTTGAAGATAATATCGATGTTCTTTTGACTGCACCTGCTGTGTAGATCCCATGGTTGAAAATCCTGTGCTGATTTAAAATGCCTATATTAAGTTTCATTTGTCAAATAGAGAACCACTGGAAGCTGAAGCAGACATGTTTTGCTTTAACAGTTTCAAGTTCTAGATTGAGGTTTCTATTCATAAGCAGTGTACTTCTTAGTGCCCCATAATGGACTATGTTATCATAATGACTCCATTTTATAGTGTGATGATGTCAACCTGGCAGCACTGTTGTGTGTGGTGATTGTGTGTGTATATGAATGTGTGTGTATTTCGCTTCTGGAGACAGGTCTTGCTGTATTGTGGAAGTATCTGTCACAAAATCTGAAATATATTGTATGGACATCTCCAGATAGTAACTTAATTTTATCTACATTTTTAATAGTGAAAGTGGTTTGTTATATTTTATCATTCTGTATTTGTTTGGAACTTGGTGGGTTGCTGTGAACTGCAGTGATGTGTGTGCATCAGGGGCATGGATTCCTGCTTGAGAGTGTAGCGTTACATGCTTATTAATAGCACATTGACCCTCTGAGTCTCCTCCTGACTTGCAGGCAGCTGGTCTCACAGAACCTTCCTTAAGATGATCATGTGACACGGCCAGGCTATGTGCATACAGAAGTATGGCTCAGCTGAAAGTTGCATCATTTATGGAGTGGGCCATTTCACGTGTCGTTAAACACATCATTAATACATAAAGGCTAAAAGTGTAGGTAAGGCTATGACTTCATTTTAGATAGAGACATTTGATCTCAAGGGAAATTTGTTCACATATCAAAGTGCATAGTTACAAAAATAAGACAAGCCAATAAGCAAAGATATATTAATTAAAAAGGGGTGTACATGTAATGAACGTAGTTGTACATAGTTATTTAAGGATGTTATGGAACATATTGTCCTTGTTCAAATGCTGTCCTAACACATCTTATGAGTGGGGGTAAGGGCTGGCATGTCAGGAGGAGGCATGATAGTGCTTGATGGCAGCACTGTTCAGGAGCCCTGTTCAAGCTTCCTAGCACAATGTGGTGGAATGAGCCACCATATGAGGTGTCATGACGGCAGGACTGACAGTGAGGCATGACGCAGGCAGGCAGGAAGGAAGGAAGGAAGGAAGGAAGGAAGGAAGGAAGGAACAGTCTGAGGAGAGCAGTGCTAGGATCACCCCATGTGGGGACTTTATTAGCTCAGGCAACCACATACAGGAACAGCACATAATGTCAATGACCTGACAAGGGAGCATAGGACTGGAGAACTCTTATACATGGGAACACAGGGGAATGAACGAGGGGCACCTGTGACTGATTAACAAGAGGGCAGGAACACAAGGTAATGACAATGAGCTACAGGCATGGCTGATTAGCAGCCCCGCCTGTGGGAAACACAGGGAATGGACCGGTAGGGTGGGGCTGGACATGACACCATGGAGCAGATGGACAGAATTGTTCACGATGTTTTCCAGTTTTGCCAACATACTTTTCTCCACTACTGCCTCCAGTGGATACATGGTCAGTCCCCTGGTGCATCTGGCCTTTCTGATGAGTTTGTTTGGCTTCACCTGAACTGATGCATCCTCTCCAGCAGGTCACAGTGTGGAAAAACATGCTGGCCACTATGAATTGATAGAACATACTCAGCAGTTTGCTGAACACCTTAAAATACCTGACCCTCCTCGGAAAATCGAGTATGCTCTGAACTTTCTTCTAGACCACTGCTGTGCTGTCCACCAAGTCCAGTCTGCAAGTGGAAGCACAGACACTCGTAAGACTGCATGGCCTCCTGGGGGAGAAATATTTCCCAAATTGGGCAGTGATTTTCTAAATACCTGTGGCTTCTATGTTAGTTTTTATAATAAAATCATACAAAACTTTGGAAAGGCCATTGGCAAGGGGTTTTACAAAGTGGCAGTGGGAGAATAAATGTCCATTCATCTATTCATCACTCACCAGTAATGTCTTTCTATGACTGAGACTCCCTTTTTTCTTGTTCACACACAGCTAAACCACTGATAATACCCACACGACACCCTCCCGATGTTCCCAGTTCTTCCATTGCCAAGTTCTACTTCTTGTAGGTCTTTGAATGAGTTGGAAAAGCAACTCCCTGCCTGGCTGTTTATAAGGGGGGGAGAAAGGAGAAGAATTTCAAGGGCCCAGAAACTGGAGGGGTATATATTGGTTAGGATTTTTATTCCTCCTTAGGTTCATATGTATTTTTACTTGAACAGTTAGTTTCCAGTTAAAGGTTTTGAAACATTCTCATAACTTTGTATCAGAGAGAAAGTTGCCAGCTAAGCATTGCAATGCAGTTATGTGTAGTTCTGTAACCGTCACAGCTGCTAATGTAGTGTGCTTGTCTGCACAGAGGCCGTTTCTTTGAATAACAGCAGGGATGAGCATGAATATGCAGAAGAGCATAATACTGATGGTAACTGAGCACATGTAACTGGCACATATACTTATGCATGACTGGTATGACTGACACGCTAAGAAATATGCATCCTCATTTTAGTGTCAGTGGAAAAAAGGCATTGCCTATGAAATCAAGCAGCTTGTGTTTTAGGAACTTGATAACCACCTAGTGTCTATTTTGATCAGCTGTATTTTTATTAATATGGTATTAATTTTGATTAAAAAATATTTGCGAAGTATATTATGTACCCCTTTTTGTGTACATTTGCAGGTTTTCCAAATTTCCTATAAATACATTTTCATCAATATTCGCAAGTACATCTACTGAAATAGCTAATGCTTGAAAGTTGTTTTCATATTTATTTCTGTGCATATAATGTCTGCTGCACTCACTCCTCCAGCCAGCGAACAAGACGCTATGACAGCCGTCCTGAAGATCAGCTTCTCCTGCTTCAAGATGGACCCAGGCTTGGCGTACCATGAGGAAGTCATGAGTCCATACTGTGCTGTGTACATGAAGGAGTTTGTGGAGACAGGTGCGTAGAGCACCTGCCCCTTACTCTTAAAGATGCTTAGGCGCGTCGGTGTGTCGTATCAGGCCTTTGTGCCAATCCATCATCATATTTACCATTTTCCATATAAAGCACAGATCAGTCCTGACACTTGAATTTCCTGACACTGAAAAAGCAGCCAATAGAATCATGAATAGACTAGAATAGAATAGAATAGTGACACTTAAATTATCCCTGTGGGGAAATTCTCTTTTTGCCTACTCCATTATGCTTTCCTTGAGACACACAGACATATACAATGCCCTCCACTATTATTGGCACCCCATGTAAAAATTATTCAGAAAGGTTAGGGAAAAAAAAAAATCACTGTTTGCTGAAATACCTTCATCTTGTACTGAAAAAATGATACTGACTTTTACTTGAATCAAGTTTGTTCAAAGTAAAACAAACCCCTCATCCAGAAATAAATATTCTTAGCAAAAACACATGTGCCACAATTGTTGGCACCCCTGCATTTAGTACTTTGTACAACCTCCCTTTTCCAATATAACAGCACGGAGTCTTCTCTTGTAACCTTTTATAAGGTTGGAGAATACAGAGCATGGTATCGGAGACCATTCTTCTTTACATAATCTCTCCAGATCATCCAGGGTCCAAGACCCTCTCCTGTGTATTCTCCTTCTTCAACATACTCAACAGATTTTCAATAGGGTTCAGGTAAGGGGACTGAGACAGCCATGGCAAAACCTTGATTTTGTGGTTGATTAACCATTGCAGGGTTGATTTGGATGCGTCTTTCAGATCATTATACTGCTGGAAGATCCAATGACGACCCAGTTATAGTTTCCTGGTGGAGGCAGCCAGGTTTTGATTTAAAATCTCCTGATATTTCATGGACTCCATGATGCTATGTACCCTAACAATGTTTCCAGGGCCTTTGGAGGACAAACAGCCCCATAACATCACAGAACCTCCAACCTTATTTGACAGTTAGGACAAGGTTCTTTTCATTATAGCCATCCTTTTTTACATCAAACCCACTTTAGTGTTTGAGTGTTTATTGCCAAAAAGTAAAATTTTTGTTTCATCAGACCATAGAACACGGTTCCAGTCAAAGTTGTAGTAACATTTAACGAACCCCATGCGCTTACATTTGTGTATAGCTGACACAAAAGCCTTTTTTTCGGGCATATATTCCAAATAATCTGTTGGCATACAGCTGCCATCTGATGGTGGTTCTGGAGACGTGAAAGCCCCAGGATTTTACTTTTTCTTGCAATTCCCCATCAGTGATCCTTTGACATATTTTTGCCTCTCTTACCATCCTTCTCACTGTACGTGGGGGTAAAATAAATTTGGGTCTTCTTCCAGGCAAGTTTATCACAGTTCCAGTTGATGAACACTCTTATTATTGCCCTAACTGTAGAAATGGGTATTTTCAGGCAAGTAGCTATTTTTTCATAACCTGTCCTTGTGCTATGAAGGGCAACATACTTCTCCTTCATTTGAATTGAGTGTTCTCTTTTCTTTGCCATGATGATGGTTGGCTAAAGGAATTTGGTTCTGTGTCTCCTCATGTTTGTATCCCAGTTAATCAGGAAGTCATTGATTTCAGCTGGTATGTTTCTATACACCCCAATCAACTTAACAATGTTCAATTTAAATGGGAAACATGCTTCAGTTACATGGTCTCACATTAATTAAAAAGGGTGGCCATTAATTAAAAGGGGTGCCAACAATTGTGGCACAAGTGTTTTTATTAAGAATATTTGCTACTTGATGAGGGATTTGTTTTTCTTTGAATAAACTTGTTTCAGTTAAAAGTCAGATTTTTCTTATTTTTCAGTGCAAGATAAAGGTACTTCAGCAAGGAGTGATTTTTTCTAACCCTACTTACTAATTTTTACAAGGGGTGTCAAAAATAGTGGCGGGCACTGTATACAGGTGAGGGTAAGCTTGGGGGGGCACCGCACAAGGTCAGCCAGTGTGCAGTGCTCCTTGAGCTGGGGTAATGGGCCTTCGCTCAAGGGCCCACGGACATGTGACTATCCTGCTGATGCTTGAACTGGTGACAGGCATAGAAGCTTGGCCTGCTGAACCATACACTGCCCTCATACTTATGCACTACTGAAACTGATAGCTGTCTGAAATCCAAAAGTACATAAATTACAGTTATATTCACATATATTGAATGCTGGTTCAAATATGTCTCATCAGCATGTTACTAAAATCCATGAAAAAAATTATTGGAAACATGTCTACTAGTGTGTAGTTCAGGTTAAGCTAATGAACAAAATCACTGCTGTTCCTCCAGTGCAGTGGTTCCCAAACTGGGGGGCGCTCCCCCTAGGGTGGGGGGGGGGGGCGCAGAGGTTTTGCAGGGGGGCGCACCAATGGGATAGCCAGTTGTTTATAACTTCAGTATGCTCTTTATTTCTCCCATAGAGGTGAAATTGCACCATTTGTAATTGCATTTGTTTCGCTCAATTAGAAAAGGGAGTTGTATTTCAAATAAAGTTGATTCTGAGCCTGTGTAGTTTGAATGGGGGGGCTCAATAATGTTCCTATCTAGAAAAGGGGGGCCCTGCAGGGAAAGTTTGGGAACCACTGCTCTAGTGAGAGGTAAGGTGTAACGTGAAGTAGTGGACTTTATATACATGATGCTTCAGTAGCAGATCTTACTGACTCTGACAGATTTTTTTAAAGAAGGGTTCCTATAGAGATAGATTTAAAATGTAATTAAATGGATCTTTAACATATTTTACAGCTCAAATTTAGATATCAAAAGTCAGACAGGGAAATGTGAATGTTATTTGAGGTTATTATTGTTGAATATCACACCTGTCTGCATGTTGTCCCTTTTCTCAGCAGAAAAGGGGCAGGTTCATAAGCAGGTGAAGCCCACTATGTACCCTCCCTGGTGTTCCACATTCGATGCCCACCCCCAAAAAGACCGCATGATGCATGTGGTAGTAAAGGACAAGACAGCTGAGCTTAAGAGTGAGGTGACTATGGATTTGGACCAGCTGGCCTCACGCTGCAAGAAGGAAAATAGCAGGCTGGAGATCTGGGTGAGTGTGGATAGAAGCCATGACTGAGCTCTGTGTGAGTATGTGAGGGATTGGTCCTGCCTTTTTGGGGAATGGTCCTGTCTGGAAATATAGAGGAATGTGCATGAAGGTCTCCGTGAATGTGTGTCAGACTGGATTTTTGGGTGAGATTAGGGATGATAGGAGCTGGATGGGTATGTGTACTGGGGCAGGCTACGGACGGATTGACTTTGCCTTTCTGAAACCAGGTGGAGATGAAACCAATAGGGAGATTGCAAATGGAGGTCACCTACGTACTGGAGAACAGTGGTGAGTCTAGATGATAAAATAGCTTCACTCCCTCTTAATAGTATCAGAAAGTGTCATAAAAATCTGAGACCCCAGCTTAACTGTAATATAACAAATAAATGAAGCTACTGCTTGTTGGACAGCTATATGGTTATGTAAAGTAATATTATTTTTAATTACATCATCTGTTAAATTGGGAAACATTGGCAAATTTCATACTTTTTGCCTGCTAACATAACATGAAAGAGATATTAAACAAAGCAATAGGTTTGTTTGGCATAATACATCGCGACTATATTTCTTTATATGACACTCAAAATAAATGTAGAATTCATAATAACTTTCTGTGTCATTAGACATTAGGTCTATTAGTCCTTTATTGATATAAAAACACATTAAATTAATGTACTGTCAAACATATAAGTTTTATATTGATTTACAATACATATTAAATGAATGTTTTGTTAGTATTAGTTTTTATGCCTAATTCTTTGAATGAACTCATGGACAATGATTCCACACAACTTTGAAAAGGAAACACATCCTTATTCGGTTGATGAATTCGCTTTGTGTTCTGAGAACATAACATTAATTTTCTCATGTCTAATGAACCCAACTGTATGTGAAGAGATTATACATGTCTTTCACAAGAATAATATAAAAGCAATACATAT
>JAAGVU020000061.1:28396014-28408280 GCA_011763525.2 Mormyrus iriodes | reverse complement strand
GAGACACCATCGGCCAGAGCCAAATTCCTTGTGTGGATTAACACACTTGGCCAATAAAGCTGATTCTGATTCTGATTTTGTAATTAGGCTGGACGATAAAAAAATCAATTTCTGCAATAAGTATTGCAAGATTTACAGACACTGGAACTGTATTGAAAAATAATGTCGCTTATGGAAGTAGGCAAGTCAGAATTTCAAGTTAGTTTCATTGTACTTTGTGCACATTATACTGCTTTCTTAGAAATTTAAACTGCCCTTGAATTTTGAAGACACTGTACACAGAGGGACACAATTGTGCTCGCAATATTTTTTCTCTTGCCTCACATACAGTTCTTCCAGCCACTAATTCTTTAAAAAATCAGATGCTACTTCAATACTAACTGTACCATATATAAATGCATAGTCCCATGACAAAAGGTGACCATATTGCCACCCCAATTTTTGGTGGCACTACATTTTACGTACGTGTCGCGTTAACTCCTTGCATAGGTTCACCTACTATGCGTGGCAGCCATGATGAGTATGTGTTGTGAGTGTCAAGTATAAATCAGCGCTGTGTTCCCCTGCTCCTTGGGCTGCTCTGTGGCTGTATGGGCTGAGTATGCAGTTAAGAACCATGCATTTCCTTGTAGCTTTGAGGCTGGCCAGTGCAGAAGGGTCAGGTATACATGACAGACATGACGTGACACCTTGCTTTTACTATATGTCATGTTCAGTCCAAAATATTTCCATATGGTGAAAGACAAACATCTTATGAGTGAACATTCCACTCATTTTTTATTAAATTTCTCACAAATGGACAGGGGCAGACTTACCATAAGGCAAGAGTAGGTAGCAACTTGGGGCCCCTGAAATCTGCAAATGTGCCTTAGGGAACTGATAAATCACAACTAATTATATTGCTGGTAAATAACATTTTAAATAGCCAAGATTTAGTTTTTGGTTTTATATACATTCTTGAATATTTGACAATGCTGACTCATGCCTAGTAAATACACAATTTGCAGATGATAATTTTCATGTATTCCTACAGCTAGCTGGCTAATATTTACTGTACTTGTGATCTCAGAGACCTGAAGCTGGACAATGTGCTGCTGGATGCCGACGGACACATCAAGATTGCTGACTTTGGGATGTGTAAGGAGAACATACAGGGAGATGCCAGGACATCCACCTTCTGTGGGACTCCCGACTACATCGCTCCTGAGGTTTCAGTTTCTTCTTATAAATTTGTGTTTATTATTACTACATGCCATTTTTCCATGAGGTATGCTACATCGTAGTTGTGTGATGTAACTCCACAGATCCTTTTGGGCCAGAAGTATGGGGCCTCTGTAGATTGGTGGTCTTTTGGAGTTCTGCTCTATGAGATGCTGATTGGCCAGTCTCCCTTCCATGGGCATGACGAGGAAGAACTGTTTCAGTCCATCCGCACCGATGATCCCTTCTACCCCTGCTGGCTTCCCAAGAGTGCCCATGACATCCTGGTCAAGGTGTGTCCATACATTCCCCTTCTGTCACAGATGTGGGACATAGTGCAGGCATAAAGTAGGCAAGGATCCACTTTACATCTGCAAGACAACAGAGGGGTTTATTGGGGAACCTGAACACACTGGGTAAACTACAAAACGAAAGGACCATGTGGCATCAAAAGCAAATGGGGGAAATAAGAACTGGCTACAAAATTATCAAAAAGGTAACAACGAGGGGAAAAGCAACACAGGAAGCAAATCTAGGAAACCCAAAACAGGGCAGTGGCGGCGGCAACAACACACCGTGACTTGAACACAATGACCCACTGAAGAAAGTAAATACAGACAGGAACTCAAATAAAACTGAACTGGGTAACAAAGAAGCAGGTGTGAAATATGAAATGATTAACCAATCAGAGAGGGAGCAGGACAACGAGCAATTAGGTAGAACAGTCATGAGGCAGAGAAAAAGATGGATGTAATAAACATAATCATAGAACTAAGACTCTTTCCCTATTAATCTAACACTAGGAACATAACAGACAATACATAACCACAAACTAAGAACAAGAAAACTAATAGAAAAACACTGGGGAACAAAATCTAATAGATACAAATAAACAGAGGCTGGTCTCAAATTTATGTCTAATGGGTTTACAGCCACACATTCAGCCCATAGAGCCATGTGGCAGTTCAGGGAGCTGGAGAAACTAGGGACCTGAAAGACAACAGGGAGCCAAATAGGATGGCCAGCAACACCTGCTGGCTAAAAGGGGAGGAGACAATTTGGCAACCACTAACAAACTGATTCAGGCCTGGACACATAGACTGGGGAATAGAAGCAGGGGTATGAGGGGAAACCTGGACAGAGTAAGGGAAGGGAACAAAAAAAAACCCAACCATGACTGGAAAACTGAGGGAATGGACCAAGGACATGAGGCAGGGACCAGAAAAGTAGGGGCCCTGGATGGGAAGGGGACAAAAGGAGCTTGACAGGATGGCAGGCTTGGAAACAGAGGAGGAAGGGCAGGTTCTGGAAGCTTAGAGTGGGACCTTGGTGGAGCAGGGCCCTGTGGGCCAGGCTCAGCTGAAGCAGGCTGCTTCCTCTTTTTGGGAAGGGGGCCTGACATGGCACTTACAGGGAGTAAGGAAAACTCCCCACCCTCCTCAGGATTGGGGCAGGACACCGGGGGGCAGCCTCCAAGACCCCCTTGCCAGGTCCCCCAGGTACCAGTGGGCCCTCTGGAGTCTGCCCAACTCCCCCTCCGGGAATGTGAGAGACAGCTGCACTAGCTGTGTCCCCACTTCAGTTAGGGACTTGCACATCCAGGGGGAGCAGAGGACAGCTGGGTTTTCTGACAGGGCCTTCCAGATGGCTTGAAGGTCCTCAAGTTCACTCCCATGGGTACCCACTGGGTCAGGACTTGGCGAGGGGGGGTAAGGGTTACAGGCATAGAGAGGTGTCTTTGGGCCTCGGGATCATTGTGTGGAGTCAGTCATTCTGTTATGATGTAGGGCATGGCATTGTGTATATAGGAAAAGGTGACAAGCCACTTGTGGCACCAAGAGACAACAGGTGTTTATCGGTGAAAACCCAGAATGAACACTGGGAAACAGTACCAAAACAAAAGGGACTACAGGGGGTCAAAACAACCAGGGGGAAAAAAAAAGCTAAATAAAGTAAGAGACTCAAATTACACAACCAGTGAAACAAAACTAACCAGGACTAGAATACAAGACACCAAAAGGACATAAATTCAGGGAAGCAAGCAAGGGATCATAACATACGTATAGGCACATAATACAATGATTGACTAACAAATTGATTGAGAGCAAGCACTTAAATACAGAAATGACGAGGATTAACAAAAGGCAGGTGTGAATCATCAAGACAATTATCCAATGAGCACAGTACAGGGAAACAGGCTACAGGTAAAGAAACTTAACTAACAATTAACAAGCACAGAAAATAGGGAACTCTAACAAATACCAAAACTGCTAAACATCACATACTGGGAAATAACACTAGGAATGTTGACACACAACTGAGGGCTAACACTAGAAAGGACTAGGAACACAAACAGAACAAAATTAAAATGGACATGAATAGGTTAAACTAAAACAATGAAACAAAACACTAGAAAAACAAAAAAACCAAACAGGTGTGGCTGGCATTAAACTCATGAATGCCTTGATGCTGCACGCTCAACCCAGTGAGCTATGCAACAGTCTGCGAAACAAAGGAAACACACTAGAGACTAGTACGAAAACAGAGGCAATAGGATGGCCAGCATCCTGCTGGCCAAAACAGGGACCGAACACATAGGACAGGGATGAGTGGACAAAAGTGCCATTTTCAACAACTAAACAAAGCCTGCAAACATCAAATGGCCCTTTAACACAGTGGGAAAAAATGCAACTCCAAAATACAGTGAAACTCTTACTGAACACCACCTTGACTGCATCTAAATGAGAGAATAAGTGGGTGTCATCTGATTCTGCAGAAATGGTAGAGAGGCTGTAGCCTGATATATTATGTTGGAACTGATTGCAGCTCTTTGTACGGGAGCCTGAAAAGAGATTAGGAATAAAGGGGAACATCCGGCAGCATCGTTTCTTCGCATCTGTGGACTGGACTGCCTTAGAGAATCGGCAGATCAAGCCACCCTTCCGGCCTACTGTAGTAAGCACCCGTAGAGTGATTTTTACGTAACATTTTTACATCACAGTAGCCCTCTTTCCATTAGCTTCTGGCTGAGTCAGTTTTTATCTCCTCTTTCTATTCATTTTTATTTATGCATGATGTTACACACAGTGGAAACCGCTTATAGTGATCACGGTTGTAGTGATCAACCACTTATATGGATCAAAAAGCTTGGGACAGAATCATACCTGTACAAATACTGTTTAAATAATTCGCTTATAGCAATCAAGTAGTCCTCTTACAGTGTTCATTTTGGGTCCTTTTATACATGAAAACATACGGAAAAAATTTAAACTATGGTAATTTTTTTTTTTTATCTTGCCTACTTTGCCTTGCAGTGACCCTTCTGCTTCTGGCTAGCTACCTGAGACTAATGCTGTGTGCACAGAAAACATGATGGAAAACGAAGTCATTTTCTCTCACTGACAAACATAGACTTATCAAAGCTTATGATAAACTGCCAAAAACGAGCCACCGAGATGCAGCAGCGAAACTACAGTGAGCTATATTTTAAGTACAATATTGTACTCAATTTAAGCGCATTTGAATTATACACAGTTCAGTAATTTAATTTGTACAGTACTTTAATTTGAAAAGTGTTTTAAACAGCTGCACTGTATTTTGAAAGAACATAGTAGTAAAGAGTAATATTCAGTAAATAGCAACAATGGCCATTTTATTACCTTATATTCATGTAATAAATATGCAGATGTCAATCAGATGGTAATCTGCCTGAGGCATAAAGAAAAAGAAAAAACTGGTTATAATCATCCGCTTATAGTAATCAATTTCACCCAGACAGACATGATCACTACAAGTGGTTTCCACTGTATCTGTATTTTATCTTTTTATATAACTGTTGTGTTTTTTTATCGTAATAGTCTTCCATCTTCACCACATAGCGTTCAAGGAGAGTGGCTTTAATGAAACTTTCTTTAACTCAAAAACAAAGCCAAAAGTCACCATATAGAACATGAAAATCATGAATGAATTTAACAGTTTAAGGGTGTAATCTGTTTTCTTCTATGATTCCAATTACAGAAATCCCCTGGTGATTATAGTAACTTTGACAAGGAGTTCATCAATGAGAAGCCTCGACTTTCGTGTGCTGACCGCACCCTCATTAATAGTGTGGACCAGACCGTGTTCTGTAACTTCTCCTTCATCAGTCCTGGGATGGATTGCACCAGGAGTGCCTAATTCTATATACCTTCATTCAGGTGCTGGCTAGTCGACTCTGTTAATGGATGCATGATACCACCAAGATAAATCAGCCTTTGACAAGATTCAGTGTATGGATATATAGTCAGTTCTAACATTCAATAATACTAAGATCTGCATATGAATCTGGCATATTGCCATAATGACACAAAAATGCTGCTGTACAGTAGAAACAGTTTTTCAGTATTTTCAGTCATCAGTATTGATAAAATCTCAAATAAGTTAAGTCTCTTTTGATATTTGATGATCTTCCAACTGGTCACTGTCATCGGGATGAATAATTTTGAAAGACCTTTTACCTTGTATTACTGTAGATATCATACATCTTCATGATATTAGTGGATAATGCAGGAAGATTATTCCTGCTGATTAAGCATTCATACACACAATTCAAAGTTTAATCATGACTACACATAGTACACATTAATCATACCACAGCCTACACTACTAGTCAACAATGTTACTGAAGAATATTATATCAGACCACATTGATAACTATGTAATATTATTCTAGCTATTATTGTATTGTATAAGTAATACACATCTATTCATGTTTCAACCTATTTATCCTGGTCAGGGTCACATGAAGCTTGGAGTCTGTCCAGGCAGCATAGGGCACAAGACAGGGGAACACCAGAACATGCTAGCATATGATATTATAATTATAATTAATGTTTAAAAATGATTTATTAAAAGTACTTATTTAATATGTATTAGTATCTGTAGAAATTCAGACCTGTTTAGAATGTATGACGTGCACCAGTTGAAAACATTAGTTACTTTTCATATGATTTAGAGGTGTCCTACAGTGAATGGCATTATCGTCAGTGTTTTACTTCTGGTGTAGGTGTATCACATTTGTTAACCCCTTGTTTATAATTAATTTATAACTTATTTTTCATTACAATATTAGTAATATTCCACCCATTAGTGTTTAAACAATGTAAGAGACTGTCTCCTCATTGAATTTTAATTATTATTATGTATGTAAGTTGTAGTCAGCTGTAGAGCTGGAGAGTGAATTAATTAGCCCAAAGATTATAAAATAAATAAAATAAATACAAAGTATAAGACTTCAGTTTTGGAGTTATTTCTATTTTAATTCATTCATTAATCTTTATCTGTTATTTTGCTTTATGTACCTTTGTTATTTCTATATTATTATTATTTTTCAGATAAAGTAACTGATACCAGCTAATGAAATATTTTGCTGCTGTGTAGAACATTACTGATGGCAATGTGAAATATAGTATGTCTGCCATAATTCTGTTAAATAAATATTGATTTTTGTAGGTGTTGCTCCATGATGATCCTGCTACAAAGCACTGAAGTTATAGCTGCCACAAAGATTTTTCTATCTTCTGTAGTTAGGGTTTGTTTTTGGATCATTTCAAAGCATTAATATGAACAGGTTGCAATGAAAGCATTCTTGGGAAGCTGCATTCGTGATACAACACTGGATCATTGATCCTTATGTTCTACATAATGGAAAAAAAACAGTGGGTTGAACAGTCCTAGTGCTCACAGCAAGTCCATGTAATATTATTCTCTAGATAAGAGATGAAACATTTAGTAGAATGGTGGCCATCTTCTGTCTGATTTTGGATGATGTCACTGCCATTTTTTCATTGATGTAAAGTAGTTTTATGCAGTCAGTGTACACTACTTACATATATATAGAGCCTACATATTTATGGACACAAATATGATTTCACTGTTGGGCCCTTGAGCAAGGCCCTTAAACCCAGTTGTTTCAGAGACTGATGTTCCTGGATGATCTGATGATTTTTTTTTTTTTTTTATGGATGCAGAGGATATTTATAACCTCTAGGTCATCAACATTAACATTAATGTTAACTGCCAATCATGTGGTCATAATCTTTGCTTTCTTCACATTGAATTGTAGCCCCACATTTTCAAACTGTTCCACCTCAATAAGAAAGTATTTCCCTGTTAAATATAATATGTTGATTTTTTATTGCAGTTTTTAGCTTTCCACACCATGGTCTATCCACGCTACATCCAGTTGGAGTTTATCATACAAACGGTTCATTGTTCATTCTTTTCAAATGCTCTTTAGGATTTCTCATAGTGAAGAATCACAAAAACACTCAAGGATTCCAGGCCTAGGTCCAACAACAACCTTGTCAAAGATTCGGGGATTGAGCACGAAATTAAACAGGACACAAGTATAGGAACACATGACACACTGCACAAGGCACAATATTTACATTTATGACAAAGACAGAGGCTATTTACAGAAGCTGCACGGCATGCTGGGAAATATGCAAATTGAAATTGGCCAGGGATTGGCTCACAGACGTCACAATATTGATTTCAAGGGTAAAATAAGGGGTAGGGGACTGTGAATGTCAAAACCAATCATGACTAACAAAACCTAAAATTAACCCACAATGGGCCCTTGAGGAGCAGAAATGGAAATCATGGGAATTGTGAAATTCGTTCAAAAATTTTGCACTACCAATAAATTTATTACTAAGTGTCAGACTCTTGCAGTGAGAGAAATACTAGAAGTTACACCATCCACCACTGTGTTTTCGAGTATTTTGGGGGTTGGTATCCGAGCCATTCTTAATTGTCTTCCTCACTCAGGAAACGAATTTGAATATTTTCCACAACCTCACCAGCAAACTGGTCCTGTCACAATTAACCTTCTCCATACAAGTACAAGCTGATCTAGCATGTACAGTAGATTAAGCACCAAACACATCACATCCAATCATGTTATGAATTTCTTAACATGTCTTGGCCCTGCCTGGGGCTTGAATTCACAGCAGGATCAAGCGAAGTAAGCTGTACTCAAAATAACCATAATCAGATTGATGTAAGGAACTGCTTGTTAACCATCTCCCTAAACAATATTCCTGTTGTACAATGGTATGTATTAAGTGTATTAACTGAAAACCACTATAGATGACAGTTAATGTTGAAAGTCGACTATTACTAAAATTCCCTATTATGGTCACTAGAGGGCAATATTCCTTACCAAATCTTTCGAATCACTGGCCATTCACTGGTAACTTTGTAAGGTACATATTGCTAATACTGGGTTGGACCTACTATTACCTTCAGAACTGCCTTAATTATTTTCAACAAGGTGCTTGAAACATTCCTCAAAGATAGGTGCTCAATTTTATTGCGATCTGGTGACTATGGTACAGGCAGGGACACTTCATATATTTTGATTTGGCCTGTGTCACAGATCTTAATCTAAAAAGGATTTTGAACAATTATATGTTATTCAAAGAGAAATGAGGAAAATGTAAATTGCACTGATTTTGCAGGTTTAGAGACACATGTTCAATTGCTATAGCACCCCCTATTGACTGATCGGCATGAAATTTGGAGGGTCCTTCCCTAGTAATCTCCTACAGTACATATTAAAGTTTGGTGATGATTGGTTGAAGTATGCACGAGATATAGCTGTCTGATTGAAATTGGCGTGGCACAGGTAAGGTTTGGGTGTGGATGGCAGCCATAACTTACAGGAAGTTGAAAATTTTTTTTTATTAGGACTGTCTCCTGTTTCAAATGATACCAGTTCTATGTAGCTTGGCTGAAAATCCTAGGACGAGTTTGAAAATTCCTATGTTTACACTCATACAAAATATGCAATAATGGAAAGAGGTAGGACCAAGTTCTATATGTTGTTTGATTTGTCATAACATACTGAATTGGCAAGGCCACAAATTTCAACTGTATGTTTGACAGGTCAGGAGAAATAGACAGAAATGCAAAAGCTGTCACAGTAGCGCCCCCATGTGGCAGACTGGGGTGCCCTTACCAGGGTGTAGACAAATGGATCATCCAGTTTTGGTTCAGATCGGTGATTGTTAAGCCTGTCAAATGGATGTCTGATTTTTATTGGCTGATGGTGAGCAGGTATTTATGATTAAAGACTTCCATAGTATGTGTCTGAGCTCAGGCTTTGCTGTAGTACATATCTGCCAAATCTGACTTGGATTGGCCAAGGACGTCAGGAGATATTGGCAGTTTTTAGTTATAGCGCCCCCTATTAACGAAATATGGCTCGCCTTGAAGTGTGTCCCCAGAATGGGGCTGCGAGGTAGGATTTCAAATTTGGTTAAGGTAGGGCAAGGCACTGCCGAGTTATTACCCTCTGATTAAAATAGGCCCCATTCAGGTACAGTTTGGGTGTGGGTAATGGCTGTATGGGAAACAAATGTCAGACAGTTTTTAATAGGTCTTGATCAGCTCAGGAGTCTGGGCGGGATGACACCTCATTTGCCTGATTTGGTTGGATGAGGCAGCACTAGTAGGCAAAACTAGGTTTTGCAGATTATGCAAATTAGCAAAACATCTAAGTAGGCGGAGCTTAACAAATGGCAGGTTGGTAGGGAATGGCAGCCTGCATCTAGGGAAAACAGAATTCTGACTGTAGGATCAAGGGATCAGGAGATATCGACCAAAAACCTTCTGACTGGTTGACGGGTCGGATAGTCTGAGTAGTGGGTAGGAATTGACATCTTTCTGCCAAATTTGGTCAGTCTAGATCTTATGGTTTGGGCTGTCCATTCACTTTTAGGGAAGAAGAAGAATAATAACAAATCCTAACAAAAACAATAAAACAAAAAACACTTCGTTCTTTGGGCCCTTAATAAAGCTTCGGTCAGCGGTATGCTAAATTTATGGAATTACGCCGAACACGGCCTATTTCTGTTGTACGCATGCGCATTAACCCAGGGTATGCTGGATAGGTATACTGTTATGTGGGAAGACCGGCACCGGACTGGAGACAATCGCGGCAGGAGGGACTACAGCCAGACCTAAGCTGGCTGTGTGCTCGAATGAGCCATATCTAAATCCCTCGATCTGCTTAATCTCCACTAAAGTGCAAATGTGCTCCTCCAAAGCACGAATCCTGTCTTCCAACTCTACGATAACTAAACACTTCTGGCACACTATGCTATCAGGTGCATCGGAGGGACAGTCTACGCTGTACATGCCGCAGGAGCTACAGAACACCGGCGCAGAAGACATGGTGACCACTTACCCTTCTGATTCTAAGTGGTTGTCGGAGGTCGTCGGTGCCTAGCGAAGGAGATTAATCCGTCAGAGTTCATGGATTTTTTCGCGGGAGATTATTTGACTTGTAGAGCTTTTTCTTCCTACCAGGGCTCCCACAATGGCAGATGAATGACGATGGATGGATGGATGGATGAAAGTCCCATATTCGTCATTTATTTTCTCAATATGCACACAGGAAGCATCACTGGTCATCTACTATTCCAACACAGTGCATGTAAGACCTATAATAAAACTACATGTCTGTCTAAAGTTAACATATCACACAGACCATCTGGCATGATGACCATCTTCCTTTGCTGTTGGAGGAGTTTCATAAACATTTCAGTGGTGCCACTCTCTGAGGTATGATGTAGTACTGATATTAATACGTTGACACGGGGAGAACATGCAAATTCCACACACATGGTACCTGGGCGGAGACATAAACCCTGGTCCCAGAGGCGACAGTGCTAACCACTGCACCACCATGCCGCCCCAAAGGTAAAACAGTGTAACAATTTCAGATAAAGTAGACAGCCCAAATTCCCTTGGGTTCTAAAATATTGTCCTGTTTGTCGTGCTTTTAAGGTTTTTATTGTCGGAATATGACAAAATGTAGGCTTTTCCACGACACGCCGGTTTAACGGATTGCTCCACACCACTGCAATGATCACCTAATTTCTCCCACATCCCCTATTTAAACCCAACATGACATGATATGGGCGTACATACCACTTACAACGCCGTGAGCTTCGCACTCTGCTGGGATATGTTATGATCCCCAGTCTAAGGTTGGGGATCAGCAGAAAGGTTTGGGAAGGGGAAGGGGAGAAAACGGGACAACTGGGGAACGGGAAAACGGATCACAGGAAACAAAGGGTTCTTTTTTTATAGTTTTTATTTTTATTCACAGGGACGATTGCCAACACCAGGTGTAACAAACTGCGGGAGTGACCCAGACTAATACAATACACAAAACAGCGAACAAACCCGTCACAAACTAAACTGATCTTACCCGTGACAAAGGAAACGAAACAACAAACACAGTCACTATCTCTCTATCCAAAGCAAATGCTACCAGCACACTTACGAAAACAGAACGGCAGTCACCCCGCACGAACGTTACGCACATACACGGAAAACACATAAGCCGAAGCACCATAACCAGAGGGGAGAGCGAGGATCGTAGTCAAAGGATAGCAAAGGGTCGGAACCAGAAATCAAGCAGATCGAGTAAAGGTATCAGAAAAGGGATGGAGCGGAAATCGGAAACCAAGAATCAAAACAGTCAGACGAAAGCAAATGGAAGCAAAGCAAAAGCACAGGAAAAAGCGAGAGCAAGAGCGCGTTGATGGGCGAAGTCCGATGGTTTAAATCCTGCAGGGTCTGGGGTCGAAGGGCGAAGGCTGGGCGGAGAACGGCGAAGGTGGCAGAGTCGGGCGGGAAGTGGCGAAGTCGGACGAGTAATGGCGAGAACTGGCGGAATGTGACGAAGGCTGTGTCAAATTGCACAGTGCATAACATAAACATTACACTCCCGATTACCAGTAAGTTATGGAGGGTCTTTTGTGACAATACTTAATAAATAAATGTCATTTAAATAATTATTTTAATAATAATTTAAATTGTCATTTAAATGACATATTCATTGATTGAATAGTTACAAAACACCCTCCATAGTAAGTAGCCAATTTTAGCAGTGCATTATAAAATGTTTCCATCCATCCATCCATCCATTCTCTACCGCTTATCCGGGGTCGGGTCGTGGGGGCAGCAATCTAAGCAGGGATGCCCAAACCTCCCTCTCATTGGCCACCTCC
>JAAGVU020000061.1:28381187-28395914 GCA_011763525.2 Mormyrus iriodes | reverse complement strand
CTTCTGCCCCCCCCCAACCCCCCCCCAATGTAGGGCCTCCCCCCCCCCCCGGTGCGCGTCATTAAAAAGGGAAAAAAAAACTTTTTGTTGGGGCCCCCCCCCCCCCCCCCCACTGCCCTAATTACTATCGATTCAGTAATGTACTCCCCAGTGATTTAAAGAAACTATATGTGCACCATCACCGCCTTGCGCTCTGTAATAGCAGCTGGTGAGGTCGCTAATCCCTAAATGATTCTGTGATGGAGTTTTTGGGTTTGCTATTAACATAAAAAAACAGGTCGGGTGACCAACAATCCTGTGTCCATGGAGACCTTAGGCTTCCTGTCTAGATGGGCTGCCGATGTTCGCGTGAGGATTCGGCGTATCATGGTGTTTTACAGCCGACGTGAGTCATCACTGCCAGGATGTCATATCACCGCGACGACGGAGACCCGTCATCCTTCTCACTCTGAAGCTTCACATTCCTCGGTGACGTGACGCCTTTCCGTCATCGATTTCTGGCTTCAAGTTTTGTCACGTGTTCTGAGGAACATGGTGAAATTCTCATGCCACAGTTGCTGGGTAGGGGACAGGTGCATGTGGGGGCGGAAGGGGGGGGGCAATAGGACAAAACACTGGGCAATTAAGGACAAAACAGCAGTGTATGGAAAGACAAAGACAAGACAACGCAAGACAAAAGACAGCACAATATGGGGAGTGAAACAGTAAATATGCATCAAACAGGTGGTGCATCTGGGAAGGACGTATAGATACCCACTAATGAAGTGCAATATTGACAGTGGTGTGCAATACAAGGCAATACAGTGAGGACAGATTCAGGTCACTGGTTATTTAGATTTGCAAGTGCTGACACCAAAATGGCTTTATTAGCTTTTAAAATTACTATTTTATTCTTATTATTTTTTAAATTTCAGCCAGCTGTTTCATCACCCAGTAAAATTTGTGTTTCCAGCGACGTTCCTAATCTTTCCGGTTCTCCCGCTCAGCCTTGACAGGACGGAGCGTACTTTCTGGGTTCACAGAAATTTAAATGAAAGGAATTACCTTCCAGTAATTTCACACAATTTCGAGAGTGAGTTATTTGATCATTGCCTGACATTTACATATCAATTTAGTTTCTCCTTAAATTCTCTTGTACAGTGTAAAGGTAAATATCACTGTTATTGGCGTTTCTCAGTCTGAGACATATGGTTTAATTCACCTGATATTTTCTTATCGTATCAAAATATCTTTATTTTGACAAAGTTCGAAGTGAAGCTGCTTTTGGCTTCCGCGTAGTAAGTATGAGATCGGAGGCGGACAAACGGTGTCGGAATATCGCGGAGATGCCCCGCCTGCTGGTCACTTTCCTCGGTCGGCTGTGCATTGGGGGGGGGGGGGGTCCATTTATGTTCAAGACGGACGGCTCAAACAAGAGTGCTGCTCATTGTGCCACAGCGTAGTTGCGCCCCATTACACGCATGCGGCCCAACGGCCACAGAAGATTTGGGCTTGAGCACATTTTGAGTGAAAAGCAGTCTGGACATACACACTGTGAGCAATGCTACCCATGGTGTACTCCGTTTATAGCTGGTCACGCCCATCTTGGCTGGCCCCTCCCACTCATCATGCCCTGATCCTTAGTTAGCCAATCCACTGTGTCCCTGCCAGTGGGCTAATATCCCAATGGCTGAACGAATTATTTGGGCATCTTGACATTTTGTCATCTGGTGATGATAAAATGACAGCGTGTGTTATGGATGGCTCCTTGTCTTTACCCGGCCTGGCCCACGGGAGTTTTGCTAGCGGCCAGAGAGCCTGGGACATGGGCTGCTGAGCTGGGGGTCCAGAAGAAGATCTTGACAAGCGATCTTGCACTGGGACGTGTGGGGAAAAGTGTGCATAATCTTACGGAGCTGTGGTGTGCTCTGTCACTTGCCGGCTGTGTCTCCCTAGAGCTGAACCCCCCACTAATGAGGCCTCGCTACAGAGCTGCACTCACATCTAATGAGGTCTCCAATCCTTTTCTAGGACACGTGTCCCCCCTCCCCCTCCACACCACTGAATCGGAGTGTCTGAGTGAGTCCTGAGGCAGATCCCACCCCAGACACACACCTCTGGCCTCCTTTTCTTACAGCCAGAAAGCGCCGGACCCCCATGATGATGGGGTGTCTCCAGGTTCAGGCCGAACGGTGGTACACTATTGCCTGTGGTTTGGCTGGGGGGGATATGTGATCAGAGCCCCCACAACATGCTCAGGCCCCCCCATTCCACATTGTATTGAACCTTACGCCAGTCACAGTAACCAGGTGAACGTATGGTGAGCAAGAGACTAACAGGAAGTGGCAACATGTCATTTCCTGCATAACATCTGATTGGGAAGCATGTGCACAGGCACTAATAAGGGCTTTAACAAAGATCAAGTTCCTTAGAAGGATGCTTAGAAACTGCCGTAAATTGGTGACTGTGAGCTGTCGTGTAGAAAGAAAGGGGCGTGGGGGAGGAGGCTTGGGGGGGCATGGAATGAAAGGCTTTGGGGGGTTCGTTTTAGAGATGTCCCCACCCAAGAACAGCGTATGGTTACATGTGTTTATGGCGGTGAGGTCCGGTGATGGACGAAAAGGCCATAGTTTACACGAAGTTTGATGACCTATTTAACTGCTCACTTGTTTGTTTGTTTTGTTGCCTATGAGGAAAAAAGGGGGTGTGCTTAGAAAATGGCCTTGGCTCTGCTCTTGTGCGCCTTGGCTTAGGGTGCGATAAGTTTGCACCTGCTCTAGCCGTCCCTGCTGCCCCCCAAGGCTAATGGGCTTCCTGGGGACTCTGGTAGTAAGCGGGGATCAGCTGCAGATCTCTGCCTCATTGTCTGCTCAATTCAGATGGGCGGGGGGTGTGCATGTGCACACACACACACACACACACACACACACACACACACACACACACACACACACTTCTACTACTGACTAGGTCTGGATGATGTAAAGGGGGTGGGGCCAGTCCTTTGTCAGACATGGGCAAGGACCTATCAATGACCCCAATTGACTTCCACACTTCCATTAAGTCTAATGAGTCTGAGTTACACATTACCCCCCCTGCTCACAGTGTTTGTCGGGGCTCTGAAATGGCTGTTGGTGGCAGTACAGAGTCTAAGAATATCAGAGATCAGCCCTCTGGGCCCCGTCTCAGAAGGAGCATCTGGCTCTGCAAGCAGCGCTGGTGGCGCTGATGAGGGGGTGGTGAAGGTTACATGTGCGTAAGTCCAGGCGGACGATCAAAAAAACACTGTGTCCCTGTCTCTCTCTCTGCCTCGTCTCACCCATCCCTCCTAAAATGAAAAATCCTTTATTTTCCATTTGCACAAGTACAGGTCCACTGGAATTTTTCTGTTTCCCTGCCCCTTCTTGCTCTCCATACCTTGGATGTGACTGCAGTCACAGCCCGTGTGCAGAACCCCTGGAACTGGGGTTTAGGGGCCTTGCTCCAGGGCCCATAGACTGTTCTGCTGAGGCCAGGGCTCAAGCTGGCGATCATCTGATCACAGGCACAGAGACTTAGCTTGCAGAGCCACTCACCCCTCTCCTTTCCTCTCCTCTCCTTCACTGTGTTTCGGCTCTCACTCATCCCTCCTTTCTCTCCTCCTTTCCTCTCCTTCTGTTTCAGCTCTCCCTTTCTCTGCCCGGTCTCACTCATCCCTCCTTTCCCATCTCCTTTCCTCTCCTTTACTGTTTCAGCTCTCTCTCTCTCTCTCCGCCCTGTCTCTCATCCCTCCTTTCCCTTCTCCTTTCCTCACCTCCGCTGTCTCCACTCTCCCTCTCTGGCCTGTCTTATTCACCCCTTCTTTCCCTCCCTCTTTCTTCTCTCTTTTCCTTCAATGTGAAAAACATCCCCTTCATTCGCCATTGCATGACTCCCTGCTTTAAAAACAGCCGAGTCCCCGACAGTGAGATTGATGTAAATCACTTGATGGAGGTGTAACAGCGACACTCTGGCACATTCTGGCACTTGTCTGCGTAATTTAAATTCGTTTGAGAAGCAAAAACGTGGTTTTCCCATGATCCCCCTCACCATGTCTCCCCCAGAATGGATAGTTGATGGGGTGGGTGGGATCGCAGCCATCTCAGCAAAATGATTTTTTTTCTTCCTGCTACATGACCCTTCCAGACAGCTGAGTTTGGGCCGATCTGCTCCGGTACCTTCTGTAACGCCTAGTGGTCTGAGACTCAAACCCTGAAATCCCTAGGGTCAGAGTCCTGGCCCTCTGCCATTCGCAGAGTCTTCCCCATGAGGAGATGAGTGCCGGGCTGCTGATGCATCTTCTCCATCGTGATCGTAATCGATTGGGGAGCCCAATACCTGCCCCGCCCGGCTGGGACAGGAACTGTTAGTGTTCTGGCGAGTCACACAGCAGACGGGGCGCAAAGCCCGGGCTGTAATGGGCCACCTGGCTGCTGGAGAACAGAGAGTAAGAGGGAGAAGGAGCAGAAGGAACTCTGTGTGTGTGTGTGTGTGTGTGTGTGTGTGTGAGGGTGAGCGAGACATTGTGTGTCCGTCTCTCTCAAAGAGAGTGTGAGTGTATTCTGTGCTGGGTCATCTGTGCTTCACCATTTTACTGTTTTTCCATCAAACGTTACGTATATTGTTCTCTTTTTTTATAGCCTAATGTTTATTAATGTGCTTTGGCAATGCATATTGTTTGACTTGCCAATAAAGCTTCAGGGATTAAAATGGGGGTGCATGCAAACAGAGGAAGAGAGAAAGAGTTGCCCTCTTTAACGTAGCCTTCATACTTCCTGACCCATGGCCCCTGACGATCCTAGCTGGAATATCTTCAAATTGTGGGTCAGAACTGTAGCACATGCGTCCCACTTTGGAGCCCACAGTTCTGAGGAGATTTTCGAGTAGTGAAAGCGATCAGATCCGACTGACTGATAGTGCTTCATTGATTTGCTGCTGGCCCCAGTCATTGATTTAAAAAATATATGTACCTTGTGTCTTAGTTGTGACTTTGCTTAGAATCTGGGATCGATTAAGTGGGTCTTAGTTGGGAAGTTACAGGCCTTGTCAGCAGAGCATGAGCCACATTCCATGTGCTCTGCAACGCAGTCCTGAACAGCCTCTGCTTTGGTGGCGTGACTTGTCACGGCCAGGAGGTCTTCGATGGCACAGAGCCGCTCTCGCAGTGGGGTTTTAGAAGGGCCATCGTGTCCCAAAATCGCCAGGCTTCAAAAGTCTCCCCTTGTTGTTCGTCCTTGACAGAGAATCCTGTGAATGATGGAGAGACCCAAGCGTTGGTGCGTGTCCCCTCTCGGTATGCCGGTGACCCGCACCCAGTCTGGAGCTGCCTTTTGGTGCCGGCGAGGCCCCGGAGGGGGTGCCAGAGGCCTTTGGAGCTGCTGTATCGACTCGTTTGGTTATGAATACTCCGTTTGTCCCGCTCTCTCTGGCAGCCGGGCGCAGATAATGGAATGGCCTGTTTTCAGAACTCACTTCTGTCTGAGCTGCCATCATGTGGCAGAGGCTGCCCTCACATCACAAGGCCTCCAGCAGGGGTCCCCATGCGATTCTGCATACTTATGTGAGTGGGTGCATGTGCTCTGCTTATTGGTTGCATTTGTTACTGATGTACTTTTGTTTTTCACTCTTCAGGGTAAGTGTGTGTGTGTGTGTGTGTGTGTGTGTGTGTCTATATATTACATTGTGAGGATATTGGGACATATCGGCCCTCATGGGATATTGTTATTTTGACGTTATGGAAACCATTTTTTCGGTTCCCACAAGGGGAAAGTGTGTGTGTGTGTGTGTGTGTGTGTGTGTGTGTGTGTGTGTGTGTGTGCGCGCGCACGCGTGCCATAGCAGGATGTTGCCTCGGTGATGTTACCCCTCTTTTTTGATCTCTATAGCTCCTAGGTCCCATAATCGAAATGCTTCAGGTTTCTAGAAAACTCTGTCTGTCGTTCTGACCACTTCACTTCTGCAAGTGGGCTTATCAACATTCCGCTTGTCCCTCAAACCAATGAGGGATTACAGAGCAAAGATCTCTAGAACCTCCCATACATGACTCCAGAGTTCTGTGCTGATTTAACTCTTCTTGCAAGAAGCTGGCTTTGGTGAAATACCACTCTGTGTCACCCTCGATCTTTCGGTCGGCAGTGTTTGTCCCAGGATCCAAGTTGAGATGTCTTGGCGTTGGGGGGGGCTGTAGCTAAGGACGAGGGTATGAAGGAGGCCTCCTAAGGGGTAGCATTGTTAGGGCTCACCTTCACTACAAAAACGCCCGAAAGGAATTTCTGGAAAGGTTCATTGGTGCCTGAGGTATCTTTTGACAGTTATCATCTTTTGTTTAGTCGTATCTGTAACTGACACTGTCCTTTCTCTCCCCCTCAGGCAGGACACCAGTGAGCTCACCGGAAGCCTACAAAGGTAAGCCTGCTCTAGCCGCCAGTCCCCCAGACCTACCCCCGGGATGTGGGCCTGACCATGTCTGTGCCTGGAAGCTCTTCCTCCTGGCCTGCCACCTGCTGTGGCTTGCTCTGGTCCATAGCTGCTCGCCTTGTAGGATTTCACAAGGCATGTGGGGACCGCGTGGTCCGTTGGGTTAAACGCAACTAGACTGGGACCCAGAAAGGTACTGCCTCACATACCGACCCTGCTGGCCCCTCTCTGTTAGCCGTTACTCACCCTGTCCTTCGAGAGCAGTGTTTTATTTACGGGGTGGCTGTCCTTCTGAGCACTGCGACTCTGTATGGGGTGTGTGTATGTGTACTGCCAAAGTGATGTATGTAAGTATCATGCGAATGCATTATATCATGTATTGCTGTAGCTAAGAGGCATGATCCTCATTGGTATAGAGCACATTGTTACAGGAAAAGACTGATCAGAGAAAAAGCTATTGATTGGAGAATGGATTGCGTGTTAGCTTTCGTCCAGAGCTGCTATTCACACCGAGGCTCTGTTTAGTCCTATTACACACGCAGGGGGATCAATCATAGCTGTTTACCTTTAATAGCTTTAATAGCCAACTGTCCATTTGTGAACTGCCGACCGCCATGCGATCGGCTTGTGCTGATGCTGTTCAGTGCGGTACTTTAGTTGTGAACCGCTTTTAGAGCCCACCCCTACAGTGAACCTTTGTGGAGAAAAAGCCTCATTGGTAGGTGGTTGTCTAGAAGTCATTTGTTGTTCTGCCCCATAATGGTAAGCGGGCGGGGGACCCTTGAGTAAGCCTGGGGAGCTTCACTACCCCCAGCACTTCATAATGGTCCAGAAAGGTCTGAGGGGCAGGACAAGGAACTGGTAGAAAGGTCAAGCAAGCAGAGGATGGAGCTGGGGGGACATGCCAGAAAGCACTACTGCAGGAACGGGAAGTAAGGAACCAGAGGGGCAGACAATGGGCAAGGTCACTAGCTATAACAAGTAGAGATGTGTCTCCTTAGGAAATGCTAAGTATATGAAGCAATGAACAAGACTCAACACAGTTAATTTCCCGGATGTTCATTTAAGGTAGCAGAATCCTTCTCAGGAGCTGATTAAGCAGGCTGCTCTCTACTGGACTGGATGACTCATTGCAAAAACCTGGAAATCAGTTCCAGCTCTTCTCTACCACTGTGTATTAAAGTATTAGGCGCCAATGCTTCTATTTTGCTTCAATATTTCTGGAAGGATGCATTTACTCCCTGTAAGTCAGCAAAGTAGCACTGTGGCAGTGTTTCACAGCTGCCACTTTGAGGGGCAGAAGAGTTGGGGTGGTAATCTGTGAGTGTGGAGGGCCGGGTGTTTACCTTCCCAGAAAATCCTGAATGATTCGATCTCAGCAAACCTGTCAACTGAAAGTGACACAGGAGACCCAGATGTGGGGCCAGGGGACAGAGATGGAAGACTTGAGTGGGGGGTTAACTAATTGCCTCTTTCCATGGCGATGATGTTCTTACAGAAACAAGTGTTCATATTATCAAAGCAGTGTCACTTTGTGAGGACGGTGTTTATAAACGCTGGAACTCTTCCGACTGATGCCTTTTATTACGCTTTGATTGACTGGTATTTGCTCAGAGGGCCGATTGAGCCATTCCCTCCGAAGTGGGGTGCAAACCTCCAAAATGTCCCTCGAGCGTAATGAATGTAAGCGGAAAGGACGACGGTCTGCTGGTGGCTGAAAAATTCTAGAATGAGACAGTAGGCGTTTGTAATGTCCTGTTTGCTGCTCTTGTATGCCAGTTTGGACAAAAGGGTCTAATAAAATCAATGTAAATGTAAGATCGGGAAACTCGTGGATTTTCTTCCAGAATGTTCCTCGTCTGGGCACGTTCCTTCCCTCCAACGCCCTCTGAATAGGGTGCGAGACATCTGCGACCGTTAGCGTCAAAGCTGCCGAGCCATCGTCACAGGCCAGCAGGGGGGGCTGTGTCACCAGGCAGTTACTCACCACCTGCGGGTTGGGCCTGTCTGGGCCCGCTTATCTGGACGCGCAATCCGACAGCACTTCTGATGCCATGGGGACCGGGCCGCCCACTCGCCCGCCCGCCAACCATGGCGTCGCTAAGCTCACCTCGTTGTTGATTGCGTGTCGCCCTCCAGCCGTCCTCAACGGGGCCCCCTATGTGGGCGCGAAAGCAGCCATCCCGCCGCGAGCGCTTACTCAAGCTCCGCCCACCTCCGCTCCTGCTGGGAGTCTGAGGTTTCATGATTATGGTCAAGTCGCTGCGGGGAACTCATGCTGAACTCTCAGTACCCTGGGATAAGGGTCTTGTTCTGTGCAGGCTTCCCCTGAAGGGGGTGTACTTGAGCTTCAGCGTTTCCTTGCCACAGGGTGTGATCGAAGGGCTTAGGTTTTTTCGGGTCTTCTGGGAAAACCAGTGCTTTTCAGTGGTCTACTTTATCTGCTGTTGGTTCAGAAGCATCCCATAATTCACACCGCCAGTTAAACTGTTGTTCCAAAAGAGCTCTGATATCCAGGAAGCTAATAGTGAGCGAGATCCAAGTATTTCCTGTGATCCCTACTAGCTAACTTCTGGTGAAGCAGGAAGTGATGTTGCAGCTGCTTCCCCTTTTTGGTAAATGTCCTCTGTTGGCAGAGCAGTAGAAGACTGCATTTCATTTCTCTTTTGAGTGATGGGACAATGGGTGGTGCTTTTTAGTTGTTTTTTTGTTCTCCAAAGCATGAGGGAAATAGTGATCTTTGTTCCCCATCAGCACAGAGTCTGGCTCTGATCCAGCCTTCGCTGTCCCCTCCTCCAGCTGGGCTGTCCCACACCACAACGCTGGGGGACATGGGACCGGCTTCATACAACATTCAAGAGTGACATTAATGAAGCCTGTAATTGGAGCGGGGCCCCAGATGGCCCCTGGACTGCCATCTCGCCAGGAGCTTCATCTGAATGCACAGCAGTCGTTGCTGCCTTCCCCCCTCCCACTGATGATTATGCCCCGATACGCAGAGCCACTCCTGTGATTGGATCTCCTGGCAATTGGGATGGGACCATGCATCTGGAAGAGCCAACGCCTTCTGAGCAGTTTCTCTGTACCCAGACCGGCTTCTTCGTCTTGGCTCCTTGTCTGGTCTCTTCTTGTTCTCTCATCTCCTGTATCATGCTCCTGTCTTGTCCAGACTTGCTGTTTACTACAGAATGTACTCCCATCTTGTCTCCCGTGGTACCACCTAGGCTCTTCTTGTGGGATTCCCAGGGGAGGAGTGTCTGCAACTGGGTCCAGAATCAGACTGAGTCATGTAGAGTCATGGTTTAGGAAAGGAGAGTTAGTCATCAGATTAATACCCTGACATCCTCTTGCCTCCTGCATGGATCACATGGTACAGCAAGGGGGCGCCATTTCTCAGATGTATCTCGAGCTCTTTGGTACCCGCTTTGGGAATGGCAGTGGGGACCATCTTCCGTGTGATGGCAGCAGTGCTGGTCCAGGCCAAGGCACATCAGGAATGAGCCTGCACAAGCCGAACATCTGCATCCGATCAAGCCCAATGGCTCCCACATCTGCAACATTTCTCATTTATGGAGTCAAGAACATGAGAACTGCTGTTGCCTGCTTTAATTCTCTTCTGCTGCAGTCTCACATGAGGGCCAGCTGGCTTATTTTTGCACGTGTTCCCCTGTGGAGGCGTCAGTCCTATGGTTATGGCACAGCTAGCCTGGCAGCATTCACAAACCTCACAGTGGAAATGGGAAGGATTTATGTACTACGCCACCTGTGGTGGCCAGAGGTACTGGGAGTATTACTTATCTTCAGGGACGTCTTTCACTCTGATCCCTTAGGTACCTAACTTATAAATTAATTTTATTAACTATTTTAACAGGAAATTTATTGTGTGGATTGAAAATAATGAATGTTAATAATGTCCAACAGCTGCAAAACTTTAAACATGAGAAACCAGCCATGAGAGAGAGAGAATACCACAGAGTGAGGCCAATTGGTCATCACTGGCTCATTAATACAGCCAGCTGCTATTGACTGCTTAGCATAGCTTTCTGTGATTGGCTGCTTAACATGGCCAGCTGTTATTGGCTCCCTAACTTGGGCAGCTGTTGTTGGTGGCCTAATATGACCAGCTGCTATTTGCTTCTTAACTCAGCTGCCATTGACTCACCTACAATAACTTGGAGACATTGCAGTTATCTTCCTTAACTGTTAACGAAGCCACTGTATTAAAATATGCAATGTGGGATACTGCCCCCTTTCTGTGGACTGGGGTCTGCCGGACCAGGCAGGGAAAATTGAGGGCAGCCGTTTTCCCAAACAGCGGACGGGCTGAATGCTCTGCCGGATTTATGCTAATGAGTTGCCAGGAGGTGTGTGGGGGGGGGGGCATTAAGCCAGAAGAAGGTACGATGTAGAGACAGGGAGAGCGGTGGGTGCTAATCTCGTGGGGGGGGGGGGGCTCTCTGTGAACATGCAGAGGAGGCTAATCAAGCTCGCGGCGAAGCCCGGCACTCTCATTGCAGAGATAAAGCACCGTCGCCACTGCGCAAAGCCGGCCGCGGGGGAACAAGCATCTGCTGCCGCCGAGCGGCGGCCCCGTCATTATCGCCCTCTAAATGTCTGCTCTGCTACCCTAATCGTTCCTCCAGAGAAGAAGGGGAGCAGGGAGTGGGCCGGCGCACATCTGAACAGGCTCAGCGCCTTTTGCCGCGGACGTGAACGGGCCGTATCACACTTAAACAAACGGCGGGACGTAACCTTACATTTCCCCACCTCTCCCCTCGCAGAATAGAGATCAGTCACGTACAATAGAGCTAATATACAAAACTCAATGGGCCGGTTAAAGGGCTTCTGCTGGATAAGTGTCTGGCTGGCTGGCTGGTGGCCTCAGCCACGACTCCGTGCTGCGCCACACTAATGGGGACCGCAGCACACGCTGCCGTCTCCTTACTTTACGCTCCCAGGGCAGGAGGTGACCACTTACATCAGGAGCGCAGTATCGCGCCATTGTTGTGTTTTAATTCCGTAGCGAGGACATGTTCTATGTTTATTCATGGGCCGCGTTTTGATGAAGATATTATTCATGGAAAGCAGCTAATTACAGGGCCAGTGCCAAAATGAAAGTTCTCGCCGCGGTATGAGAAGGAGGTTACCTACTTAGGCTAGCGGCAGGACAGGGGAGGGGGGGTAGAGAGCCAGCGGTTCTGGGCCAGTCATCAGCTGGGGGAGGGGGCAGCTTTGTTAATAAAGCTCTTTGGAGCTGGTGGCGGGGGGAGCTGGGGAGATGAAAAAAGTAGGGAGGAGATAAGGAGAGGAAGACAAAGGGGTGAAGGAGGAAAACTGGCTGACTGCTTCCAGGAAAATTTGGTGTGTTGAGAATGAGGGAAGGCGTTTTTTCAGTTCCTTCATCCATCCATCCATCCATCCATCCATCCAGCCCATCCACTACAGATTTACAGTGAACCTGGAGCCTGGAGTCTCAGGAAGAACAGGACAGCCTGGATGAGATGCCAGTGTTGAAGGAATAATAGCTTTAATTTATCCGTCCATCCATGCCCTCTTATCCAGCACAGCATCAGTGTGAGCCTGGATCCCAGCCCGGGGCTGCCGTGTGTTCATCCTGCTCCTCATGCCTCGCTCGATGTTACACCATAAACCAGTCATGTGACTCCTTACATATAGTAACATGGATTATAAGAGGTCAGACACGCGCACACACACACACACACACACACACGCACGCACACGCAAGCACACGCTGAATCAGAACTGGCTGTGCGAATCTGCAGATAAAATGGCGGATAGTTTGCAGTTTCTTTCTTTCTGTCTCATTCCCTCTTGACTGAAGTACAGCACAGTGGAATCTTAGCAAGCTAGCATAGCGGATCGGCGGTGCATCTTGTGACCCGTTTACTGTGTCCTCAGTGCATTTTTAAGCCAGTCTCATGTGCCTTTGTTTAGTCGTGTCTTTCCACCCCCCCCCCCCCAGAGTACCGGTATTGATGCTCAGTGTTAATGAGCTTTACTCTTTGTATGGACATGTAAGAGTGCATGTGTTTGTGTTTACATCAGGGGTGGGGGAATGTCTCTCTCTGACTTTTTCGCGAACAGAACCAGTGGTACTGGGCACTGTCCTTCTAGGGAACAGGAGAGAAGTCGACTTGCTCAATCCATCTTTGTCTCGCATGCTGTCCCAGCGGGTCGGTTTGAATGCTAAGGGATTCGGGGATCACTGGGGAACCGCCGTTCTCACACGCTCGCATTCACTTCAGCTGCATGTTTACAGCCTACCAGGGAATTAAACGGCTTTTATAATCCACACTGGGTCCTTTTTTATTACAGTACAGTCTGGGGTGTGGGGGTGGGAAAAGGGGGTATTCGACGGGGTGGGGGCAGGACCATCTTACGTAATCTCAGATATCCTCCTCTGATTTCTCCCGGTGAGCCAGCATTTGGCTCCAGCAAACCGAGTATAAAGAATACCAGATGCTGGAAGGACAGGTGGGCCAATTACAACATTTCCCATCATGCAACGCTCCGGTAAAGTTGTTCAGCCCAGTAACGCAGAGTTTTTGTTGTTGCCACTGCTACATGTTAATACATGAAGAAGATGATGGTGAGAATGATGCAGTGGGTTTGGGTGGTTCTGCTTACTACCCATGGATTTGAGTCTGTTACCGCTGAAGAGATTTTGAGGAGCAGGACATTTTTCCCCTGAAACTTTTGGTTAAAATGTGAGTATTTTAATGGTCGATGTGGATGTCCCCCCACCCCCCCGAATTTCGAAGCTGGAGACTTACATTGTAAATTACGCATACCATCCTAGTGGTCAAGCAGGATTCCTACATCTCTGAGCCAAACCTACACCCGGATCTGTTGCAAACTCCGGGCTTAATTCCTGATCACATGCCTTAACCAGAATCCCATTTTCCTCCAGCCTTCTGCCAACCCCCCCCCGCCACCAGTGAGATTGTAATACCCTTAATGAAGCCCCTCCCCATTAAATGTCACTATCATGCACATTGTGGATGTTAGTCCCCTCTACCTTTTGTTAAGTTTATATGAATAAAAATTAGACTGCATACGTAATGCTAACTAAAGAGTGTCATCCTATAATTTCTGAACATTCCAAATATTCCCAACATTCCGAGAGAAAATTCCGAGGTAACGTTCCAAGAGATCACTGAGGGAAAATTATGAGAGAACATTCCGAGAACACATTGGTGATGCTGGAAGGGCTACCCTCCAAGCTCAGACCCCTATGCAGATTTTTTCCCAAGGCAACCCTCCTGTTTCACACGTTTAACAATCCCTTCCCTGCCGGTCTTCCCGCAGAATTGTCTATAGGCATCCTGGACAACTGACAAGGAACCCTTTGTAGCTTCTCTTCTAAAAGAAAGAGACCCGTGAATTTACATAAAATGCTAATTTTTTTCTTTTTCTGGAAAGGGGAATATTCTGCATGGGTTAATCCCCTGCAGGGACAGTCATTGTTCGTAAGAAGTCCTTCACCCAGTTTCCTGGGCTTCGCTTAAAGCATTCTGTCGTTCTCTGACCCCCTCAGTGCTTGGTAGGACCTTTCAGGACGTGCTAAAGCAGCCAGCAAGGTGTCGCTTTCCTGTCTGACTGATAGAGCTCTGGCACCTCCAGTTTTGGGGACCTTTTATAGAGAGAGAGTGCAGCTTCAAGGGAAATGCAGAATTTATCACGTAGAAAACTTTCCTGCCAATTGCCTACCAGCCTTGCTGATGTAAGCAGGCGTGACAAAGGCGTGACGCAGGCGTGTGTCCGTGTCAGAGTCTCACCCGCAGGCTGTGAGCACTCGGCCGATTCCTGCTTGCATGCCACAGCCTTTTAACGAGCCATGCAACGGGAAGTGTCGAGAATCCGGCGTTTGTGATTAGCTCTGACACTGCGGGCTCAGCCAAACCCGCTCTGTACCGCTCTACGCCTGGGCACTGCAGATCTCTTTGGGAATACAACTGGGCCGACATCCCGAACCCCTCAGGGTCCAGTTTGGTTGCCGGAACGTTGGCGGAATGTTCACGGCCTCTGTATCTGCGGACTGTTCAGCATTCCACAGCAAACTGATTGCTGATTCTAATGCGTACGTTTGAAGTCCTGTTGTGCAGAGGCGTGCGGCTGAAAGGACGGGTCCTGTGCATAAAGCGCAGCTGATTTCTAAAAAAAGAAAACCCTTAAATAATTTATCTGTGTTTTGGTGCATTTCTCTAGCAAAAAAAAAAAAAAAAAAAAAGAAACCGCAGAGGAGATCTTGGCTGGGGGGGGTGGGTGGGGGCGGTGCAGCGTAGGAGGTCG
>JAAGVU020000061.1:28359493-28374105 GCA_011763525.2 Mormyrus iriodes | reverse complement strand
TGTACATGTCTGTTCAATTTCTCCTGACTCGTCATTTGTGTGTTGTGGACCTGTCGGAGGCGTGGTGGTTAGTAACTTGAGCCAAGAGATTGTAGGTTCCTACTCCAGGTGATGATCGTCACAAAACTCAGCAGCAAACACAAAACTGTGTAAACTGGTGTAAGTTCAGGAGTGGTAAACTCTGGGTGACACACTGGGTGACAGCACCGCCCTGGTAAGCCAAAAATGTAAAGTCACTTTGGTTCAATCTATTTCTATGCACAGTCCTGTCGAATAGCTGCTTAACATAGATTTAGCAAAACCTTCACAGGCTGACTGACTGGATCGCAGTGAAGCATTCACAAGTGAAACGGTAACTAAAGCTGTACGCTGTTAAGTGATAGCTTGAAAAATAAAGTGATAACTAGTGTTAAAAATAATCTGTGTCCTGTCAAGGAGTGATGATTTATGAAAGGTAGCACTTAGCATGGCAGTTAAGGAATTGAATTTGTGACAGGGTTAGATCAGAGCGCGGGCCTTGATCTCATACCGTTGGAAAGGGCACTTCACCTAAATTGCTCCTGTTAGAGTAAAAATATGAAATCGTGAGGTACAGAGGTTTTGTTGGGTAAGATACTTCGGCTAAGTAACCGTGCGATGACGGCAACTCATACTGCCAACGCCGGCATCAACAGGCTCGATCGCCAGCTTTCATCTCAACTCCCCGCTGTCTCAGGGTCCTTGTTGTTAAGTAGGGACCGCCATGGGAGAACACGGAGGACTGATCTGGGATCAGGTGGGGGAGTGGCGAGAGGAGCCAAATGATAGCCCTCCCCGGGAGCCCACTTGATGAAGATGAGGTCTTAATCCACTCGCCCACTTTACGCTCCGGGAACGGGGAGAGGCCAGGAGCCTTGGACAGACGCTGGCTGTCCTTCTGGGAGCTCGGCGCAATTTGCAGGCTGTAATTAGTGCCTGAGATGGATTTTCGCCGTGATGAAGTGTGTGAGTTGGTGGGGGGGTTCTACCCCTGAAACCCCAGTGTGTGATATCTGAAGATGAGCCGTAAAAGCCCCATCCCTCAGGGTAGTCTGTCAGCTCTTCTGGCTGGGTGGTAGACCACGGGTAGGGCATGGCACCCACTTCTGTAAAGTTCATTGTCGACCGGGAAGAGGATTTGTTCTTCCTTGCATGTACATTTAACATTCATTTTTTTGGGAGAGACTTTTCTTCAAAATGATGTACAATTGAGAAGGAAGGGTCAGACAGTTCCTGGAGCGATTGGAGTTAAGGGCCTTACCAGACACGGGAATTGAACTGGCAACATTCCGATTACAGGCACAGTACCCTAACCCACCAAGCCGCAGACACACACCAGCGTCCGAGGCTGCTCTTCCGTCCTCTCAAGGGTGGCTCGACACTAATTTCCCAACCTGGGGAGGTTAATTAGCGGGCATGGGGTGTAAGTCGTGAGCCTTCTCCAGTGTATTGCTATCTTAGGTTGGGTAACCTGGGAATTGTTGGGGGGGGTCGGAAGGAGGATGCTGGGGATCATAATTTCTGGAAGCGTGCCAGAGGGGGCAGGGACAGTCAGTTGCGTTTCCAGGGTGCGACTGAAATGAGAGAAAGGTAGGGCCAGAGAGAGAGAGAGTGTGTTTTTAAAAGCCCCCTGTTAATGAACTAGCAACACACAGAGCAGGAAGCGACAGAGAGCAGTACTGTGCTCAGCAGACCCAAACCAGCCCCTCAGTCGGAGTGAGTGTGAGGTTCATGGGTTTGACCACGGCACTGGAAAGCTAAATTAATAACAGCATCGGGCAATAAGTGGAGACATCACCCCAAGAGCGGTGTCACCCTAAAAGGGCTGAAATCCGCTCCCCCCCCCGGTGTACACAAACCCGTAAGGCGGCAGTGTCAGCAAAGACATTTCAACTTGTGCACTCACACCCCAGGAGGAGGAGGCCCGATTTAAGCTGAGACAGGCTTGTGAGATCGCAACTGATTGGTTTAGGCTGTGGCTCACGGCTTTTTTTTTTTTTTTTTTTTAATCAAGAACAAAAACTTCTAGTGATACTTAAGATGATAACCTCGATAACTGCATTTTAAAGCAATAAATGAAATATTTTATAATGCACCTCTGAAGGAACTGTCCAGATGTACTCTGGATGTTGTTCCCTAAAATATGGGAAACTGCTGCTTTAAGTCTGACCCATACCGATATAGTCCATGCGAGGTACAGCCCCGATCCTGTCCTGCAGCATAGAAAACTGCATCTTGTTAGCAAACACACCCATACACATAGATTAGGGATCTGTATCTTTGTGGGGCCTCTCCATTCATTTCTATGGGCAAACCCTAATCCAAACTATGACAACCTTAATCCCTACCCAGCCCTAACCTTAACCATAAGTAACCAAACAATATACAATACTTTTGGCATTTTTAGTTTGTTGATTGCATTCACAGATTTTTACAAAAATGTCCCCACGTTGTCAAAATAACAGGTTTTTATCACATTTTGGGGCATGCATCTGTGTTATCCTAAGGCTAGCCACAAATAAATTAATGAATAAATATATAAATAGGTGAATGAGAGGTTACAGACCTCTTGCATATTTTTTGTACCCTATTCTAAAAGGATGCAGTTCAATCAGGTTATGTCTAACTTCCATATAATGCTTATAATACTCTTTAGTCTTAATTTTCACTCCTGGTGTTAGTGATTGTCATTGTTGTTACAAGCAGATTATGTGCCACCAGTGCCAATAATACCAATCACATAAGTCTGATCATAAAAGATGCATTTTCCAAGATGGCATCAATAGCATCTTGACGTATCCATCATTAATCACACTAAAATAAATATACCATTAATTACTTTTTTATTAATCATTATTTTACAAACAAATAAAATCATGTAACACCAATGACACAGAACTGGGTGAAAAAAAAACTTGAATTTAAATGTAAATTTTTAACTTACAGAATGTGGTGACACTGAACATTGTTTCAGTGGCCTCTTTTTCCTGTGAACTATAACCTAGGAAGTACTTCTCCACAATGTTGCATACTTTGAACATGCCAGTTTAAGATCCATGACATCAATGACTTGAAATTAAAGGCAGACATTATTTTGAAATAATTTATTCTATTCAATTCGATTTTATTTGTATAGCGCCTTTTCTTAACGTTGCATTGTCTCAAAGCGCTTTACATTGTCACCGGCAAAAGCCCCCAGTAAGCAAGCTAGAGGCGACAGTGGCAAGGAAAAACTCCCTAGTAGGAAAAAACCTTGGGAGGAACCAGACTCAAAGGGGGAGCCCAACCTCCAGGGGCTGGCAGAGGTCAAATGAGTCCCAAATTTATAATTATTTTGTTCTGTTTATTTACATATTTGATAGACCTTGTATCTAGCACATATTAAGTCTGAGAAAATAAAATAAGTGAGAGATTTTTTAATAACTGTAAATGTCACTGAAGCAATATATGTGATGCAGGGAAAAACTGGTTTTAAGCCCTTGACAATTTCAAATTCTGAAAAAAAAAGTCAATATAGAGTCAAACCGTTATATATAATTGGGCAAAAAATGCCTCACAAAATTGTCTGTTACATGGGCCTTCTTGAAAAAATAAAGATTTTACTTAACCAAAAAGTCAGGCGACATGTTTGTCACCAAAATGACTGTGTATGTTGAAAGCTCCATTGCAAAACGGAAATCACGCTAAAATAAATCCTGCAAGAGACGGTGGAGGAAAAAGGCATTTCAAGTTTAGTAGTGTCAGGTTCACATGGTTCAGGCCAAGCTGCCTCAGTCCCTACTCCAGCATCGAGGGATTCTTTTCCCACATCCTCTCCTTTGTCACAGGATCAGTAACATTAAACAGCGTGATCCGTGACCCGGACAGGAGCCCTCACTATACGGCAGAGATCATGGAGTCAGAGAGACGACACCTCTCCACTTTTATTTAATTACCGTCACGGTGGGAGAAGGAAAATTTCAGTATCCCTTCCGCTCCAGCGATTCGTTTAACACTTTCTGACAGATAGGGGCCGGGTCACTTGGGTTGGGCTCCTGTATTGTTCATACACAGGTTTTTTTTATTTTTTTATTGAATAACTAATAATTATCTTCTGCTGAGTATCCTTATGCTTATGGTGGGGATGCACGAAGGGGACGTGATCGGGAAGATCTAATCACTAGAGTAATTTTAAGAAGACCGGGATGAGAGGACACTAACAGGAGAAGCTTGTTTATCTGTGTAGTTTATTTTAAAAAGAATTTAAAACTCCGGAAATGCCGCCGTGGCAAAGCGTGACTTATACAATTACACGCAGAAATGACCAGCATGTCCATGAATATCCCTTTCGCTGAAATGCAATAATCATCCATTTACTCGTCGTTAACAAGATACTTCCTAACTCTGACTGCTACAAAACAAACGGGGCCTCTGCTCGAAAGCCTTCTGAATTCGTTTCAAATAAATTATCTATAACTCGAGCATTTCGCGAAGTGTGAGCATAAATGCGATTCGTTATGAAGGTGCCTGGGTTTTTTGGGGGAACTTAATGCCCCGATACGGAGCACCTTCTCCCCGACACCTGTATGTAAGCGATCGCAAGGAATTACAGCCCCCGGAGGGTGACAAGGCGTTAAAGGTTACTGTGGCTATTAATGGGGTGTTATTAAAAGTATCTGGCCGTAATCACGGGTTACAAGAGGGTTTGTAAATTTAAGGGATTAACGGCAGAAGACGTTGGATCTAAGGGATCCGGTACTGAAACGTTACCATTTCTGATTATTTCGCTTGCAATTTGAGTTAATAGGTATGCCATTATTATTGCATTATAGTGATTTGCGATATTATTGTTTCTGTTATTCATATTTGTTGTGCTATTTTCCTGGGTACTTTCCCTAAGTCGCCCATAATGTTACTACTTCTAAGGTGTGTTTCGGCTGTTTCTGTAACTCAAATCCATGCACACCCGATGGGTTCTCGCTGACCCACTTCCCCGCTATTTGACCACCATACCCCTAACAAACGTTAAAATATGGGTTTGCGATTCGTTTTGGGGATGTAGGTGTAGGAAGGGCAGCTGTGCAGGCTCAGGCCGTCAAAAAAGAATTCTTTCCCAGTCTATTAAATTATGCTATTAAAACCTAATGTAAACGCTCTGGGGACATTTAACAATATGCACAGAGGCATTATCCGCGAAAGCTCCGTGTACACGTTGTAAAATAATACACATTATATTCAGTATTCATGTCTGCACGGCAGTTTATAGTGTTTCACATCGATAGCATCCAGCCAACCGGATTTACTATCATTATCCGAAAGAAAAAAAAACAGTTCTGCAGGAACTATAATGGACTCGTTAAAATCATAATCATCATATTCATCATCTAATCACCCCCGTGATCGTGTCTACACGCGACGTCACTTTTAATTTCTGCAGGCGCGGTGCTGAGCGGTATATTAAAATATGATGCGATGCCGGCCGTCCTCATTGCTCTCCGCGGTGCTTTCTGCTGAAATTTGAAGAGGAGGGGGGGTGTCTTGAAGATGGCAAATTTATTTTAGCGGCCACAGGATCGTGGTGCTCTGGGTTGGGGGGGGGGAGGTGGGTCTTTGCACCTGTTCGCCTCAGTCTTTGCGGCAGCTGTGTCTGACTCGGGGCGCATGTTTCGAGGCTCACGGAGCGAGCGCACGGAGGAGCGACATGAGCGCTTCTTACCGCCTGGATTTCCTGCCCGATTTGATGATCGAGAGCAGTTTGTTAGTTTCTGCCGACGACATGTAAGTATATATTGTTTGCTGGACTTGTGTGAAACCGGCGCATTGGTGCATGTAATTGTAATTTGTGTAAAAGTGGACACGGTAGCATGACGGATAAGAGTACCATAACAGAGAGTAGAGCAGCGTTGGGCTGATCCATAAATTGAATAAATAGATGTTTTAAGGCCATTTAGAAGCACGCTTCAGTTGCGACCGCGGTAAAGTTGCGCGATGGCTGAGGGATTTGTCGTTTGTATTCGATGGACCATTTAGAATCGGACGTTTTTCATGCCGTCCCTCTTTTGTGCGACTCGAGTAAATGAGACACCAATAGCCGGTGGAGAGGTCCGCGCCGTCACTTACAGTAGGTCCTGGACAAATCTGCTCGTGTCCCGCTGCTTATATTTACAGCCTTCGCTGTTGACGGGTTTCTCTTTCACTTAATTCCCGATGGATTTTGAAGGATTTAATGAACCTTTTCCAGCTTTTGTGTGTATATCTCATGCACTAATCGCAATAACGCGCCTATTATTACCATGCGTTAGTTCTTTAGTGTTGCATGTGTAATGCCATGCAGAAGCTGCACCCACTTTGTATTTTGAGTATTTTGCATATGTATGGACAAAAATTACGTCCTTAGGTCCTTAGTTGACTAAATTAGGGTTTGCGCTCTGGTATGTAAGGCACGCGCGGTAGTGCAAATAGCTCGCTTTAGTTAACCATGGCAGACAGGGAGGTAGCAGAACGGGCTATTATAGCCTACTAGCAGGATGCCGAAATCGGTTTCTGAGCATGCGCAGCTCGCCATCAACGCAACTTAACACGCGTCTTACATACTCTTGCAGGATCAAGAAAAGTTAAAATGTTACAAATTTCTGTAGAGTTGCCTTTCTGATAGGACACAAATTAAACTTTTCATCAAATTCTGATGAAAGTGTATTATCAATAAAAAGAAACTTTGGAGTTTTTTATGTTCACTGGCTTTTACAGGTTGCGTGTGTGTATGTAGGTTATGTAGCCTGCCTCTTATTCTGTCATATACTTGATTACTGGTCAAGCTCAACCTACCAGCACTTACATGTAATTTGGCTCCTTGGCAGTTTCATGATACACAACAGTATCATCTACCTTACTTATATTGTTGCTTTGAACAAGTAGTGTCTGCCAAAGAGATAAATGCAAATTTCTTGCGTTTCTAGACTGCATGCATTTGTGTGCTTGTCATTCTGTAGATAAAATATGACAGACGTGTTTGTAATCCAGCATTACTGTGCAGTATTTCAGCACTAAGGCTCTTTTGCGTTAGACTTTTTCCAGGTCTACAGACTTAGGTGAATTTCCAAAAATTGGTGATTAAACTCATTAAATTAGACTGTTAATTAATTTGACATTTCCACTGATTATATCATTTCAAACCAAAAGAAGTAACCAAAAGAAAGCCAGTCACACATTGTTCAAATCGTGTTTTGGTGAGGGGGTTATTTTCACAGCAGTTCATAGTGAAATAGGCCTAATATTAAATTGTCCCAGCTTTCACACTGATTACTCCTTGTCATGCGATGTGGGCAGAGAGGAACAAGTCAAAAAAATAAGTGTCAATTATTCTCCTGTAGCTTTGCGTTTGGTCCCGTGAGGCTCAAAAACCAATAACCCCCCCCCCCCCCCCCACTTCCAATCTCATCTGCCTGTATGTTGATGTGTTATTGGGTAACATTTTTTGGAAATAAATTCTTTCGCTCTTTCCTGTGCCATCTGCGTGCTGGATCGCTGTGGAGATATTAGTGGTGTTAGCAGGTTGGACCCCATGCGCGTGTGTGGGTTAAGCCGGCGTGTTCGCATCTGTGTCAACACGGAGCCGCGTCAGTGCGGAGGCCTTTAAAACTGGATGCTTTAGTGTGTAATCCGTAACACCTGGAGGAGACGTGGACCCCCGCAAAAGCGACTGAGTCCCAGGCCAGTGTCTGCTCTTTTACTCTTGCATATCGTTGCTGTCCAACAAAAACCACCTATGCCATTTTTTTTTACGATCGATGGAATACTCCCATTCTCCGCCGTCTACTGATAGCGTTTGACATCTAATTGACCAATGGAGAGATGTTTTATGAAGTCATCTATTTATCTTGTGTTTATGTTTGTATGTTAGTTAACATTTGTATTCATGATGGTCATTTCCATGGACTATTTTATATGACCAATTTTTTCACTTGCTAACTAAGATCAACGTTTATTGTGAATATAAAGCAAGATTAGTTTGGAAATTGGTTGTTTGAAATGACATATTTGCTTTGCTAACAAAAATCCCCGTAAGTCCATGTAAAGCATTAAACCTTTCCGTGACAGCTGTGTAAAGATAGGTTTGTATTTGTCATGCTAAGGGTGTCTCATTGAGGTTGGTCTAGGTTTATTTTGTAAAGTACTTTCTGTGTTTTTTCATGTGCCTGAAATAATGGAATTTTGGAGATGCCTGGTTTTCACTGGACAATGTTGACAGACTGGCTCCCAGATAATGGAGTATACTGGTCTCAAGGCCGGGCAGGATTGTGTGAAGCTCTGGGAAGGTGACTTCGCTTTGCTATTGCACACCCGTTGCATCGGGCTTGGTCTGATGTGTGCACTAACACAAGATCTGGCTCACACTTTTACACATTTCCAGCGTGTTACAGGCTGACACTCAGTGTCGCCTCTCCCTGATAGCACTTAAGGCTGGACACAGACTCGGTCCACATTCCCTTCCTGTATTCACGTAACGCTCAGTCTATTTTTAGCACCCTGTCTTCCGCTTGACATTCCGGCTGTTCAGATTCACTGACTTACCGCCAGTGTTCGCGGAAGAACCCCCCCCCCTCCGAATTGTTTGCCATGTGGGTCCTGGTATACGTCACAAGGAATCAGGCCGATTGCTCTCCATGGTGCTCCTCCGTTGGGCCAGCTTAACGCTGCTCACGTTGTCGCTCGGCATTCTGGGAGCATGGAGGAATGGTGTGCTCCGCTGAGCTGGCATTCCACTCCTCTTGCTAACCGATTGTTTCCCTGTTGTTACCTTTCTCCTTGCCTTTGTATTGATACAGGTTGCCTACAGATTTTTAAAATGTTTTTTTCCCCAAATCAGAAGTCCTCTTGTTTTTGCTTCTCCCCTGATATTTGCTCGATCACTGTTGTTTCAGCGCCCTAAGATAACGGGCACACCGTGTTGGTGCACTGTCTTCTATCTGTCTTTTTGTGCAAATTTAGTCTCAATGCGAACGCATGCAAAATACAAAGATGAGGAAATTTTTGCAGGTAGGACAATTCCATTTAATTTTATTTCTACTTGCTATTTTTTTACATTTATGTTTTGTGTTGTCTGAATGTATGCAACAATGCCAAAATACATTCCTAAGTCATGCAGATGTACCTGGCCAATACATCGAATTCTGATCCTGATTCAGGGAAGCTTGTTAATAGTAGTACACATGCCAGCAATTAAAGTCGCCTCCTGCTGGCGAGTGTGTTGAGTGCCGTGAGACTGGGGCAAGGTGCAGTTCACGGTGAGATTCGCTTCCCTTCCCTGTTCCTGTCCTGCGGCTCTGGGCGCTTTGTTTTTAACAGCCTCTCTGGGAGATGTGCAGCCCTTAACCTTTAGCCTCCCTGTGCTCTAGATCTGGCTGGAAAAGAACAATTTTTAAAAGCCCTCTTGTCCCAAAGGACCTACAGACCTCTTCGTCCGCCGGTTTAGGGATGACACCAAGCCATTCACTCCTCGTGTGCATTTGTGTATGTGTGTGTATGTGTGTGTGCTGTATGGCCCGCAACAGCAGCATTTCCATGGCGACACGCTTCCCACTGCTTGGGGGACGGAGCCATGTTGTCGCACCGGAACCTATTGGCCAATGGGGGGCATAGTGATGAAGGAGGAGTCTCTGTCGACCTGTAAGCTGAGGCTGTCGAATTCTGTGTATAGGGGGATCTTCCCATGCAGTCCCACCTGGCACGAATCGTGTGGACCTGGGATGGGGTGGGGGTCCTAATTTTACTTCAGGAGGGTCCGAACCCTACAGTTTGCTTCCTGTTTGTGCTCTGGTGATGAAGCCCGTTGAAGTATGTTTCATATGAGCCCCCCCCCCCCCCCAAAACAGCCTGGTTCCCCCAGCTGTGCCCTTTCTACTGTCATCTGAAGGCAGCCAATTAACACCCCCAGAGTGTCTCTCGCTCTCTGGCAGGCCGACGTCATTCGCTGTGCAGGAATTTGAAATCTGTTATCTTATGCTCACACTTCCTGTGTCTTTGGCCGCCACGCTGCTTTTGTTGCTGATTGACGCACCCCCACACCCCCCTTCCGCTGACATGCCATAAACACGCTGCCTGCCCCCCTTCCCCGGGGTGTCTGAACAAGCCTGTTTCGCACGCCTGTGCTCTACACATGTATGCCTGAATAAGGCTTCATATCCAAATGAGAATATGGGGCTCGCCGGTACTGGTCACGCCCCTTCCATCATTAACATAATGAGGCGGAGCTAGAAAACCCAGTGATCACTGAAATTTTTTTATACTCTTTGAATCATGATTAGGAGGAAGAGTTATATGGAAGCGTAGTGGCAGTGGGAGGGGCTAGGGGCTCTGCATCCAGGACTGAAGTGTGGTCAGCCACGCCTTTTTGATATGTGTCTTGGCCCACGTCCATGGTTTGCAGAAAAGGTCAAAGCCAGGCCGTTTTCCTGGGTCCCCCTGGCGGTGTGGGGGTTGCACTGTGATTAAAAGGCTGCATTTACTCTCCTTCAGCAAAATTTAAACCTTGCCCTCAACTCAGCTATGCAGCCCCCCCCTTTACCGTGAGGAGCATTTCTGACCCCCCCCTTAGCTGAATTAATGGTGTCAAGAGGGGTGAAGCGTGGGTTGCCTCTCCCCCCCACCATCATCGAAGACTCGTTCCCGTGGCGATGGAAGCAACAGAGGGACCCTTTGCATGACATTATGTGGGCTCCCCGGCTGGTCCCTAGCCCCCCTTTCTTAACCCCCCCCCCCCGATTGATTAGTACACTGCCCTATTTTGATAATCAGTTTCTGTACCCACCCTCATTCCAGATGTTACCTAAAGAAAATGTGTTGTTCCAGCTGCTAACAGATGTGTAGCAGTGTTTTCAGCCTCCTCCCCCGTTCGTACTTACTCCCTATGTTCCCTGGAAAGTAGGCTACAGTCCTGCGGCAGTGGTGGGACCTACAGGGAGAGGTGCTGTCAGAGCGCCCCCCACCTCCTGCTCACAGGCACCCCGCTGGGGACCACAGTAATGGCCTTTCTGAAAATTTATTTAACCATGAGTATGTGTCCCTCTTGTATGTTCCCGTTGTCAGGGGGTGACCATCTCTCTGTCGAGCTTGATAATCTGCTTTCTCTTGCATTTTGGACAAGCTTAAATTCGGGCGATAATGAGACGATTCCAGTCCACTTTCGGTCCCCCTCAGGCTCGAACCTGCAGACCTGGCATCGTGGTTTTTTAACTGCCTGCCCTCCCCCCCCCGCCAGCTGATTTGGATGTGAAGTAATGGTCTGTAGCGAGCCCCCTTCCCCCCACCCCAAGGCTGTCCTAATCGCATCACTGCAGTGTTAAATGGAACCCGGTGCCTCCCCTTGTGCCCAGGCTGCGTCGGGGATGTGTGTGTTGGGAAGGGGGTGCATTGGCTGGTGTTACTGAAAGCAGTCAGTATACCACGCAGCCTGCAGCCTTTCTGTAAATGGGCGCCATTTTTTCATTTTTTGGGGGGAGGGGGTGACCTAAGCCCTCCCCGGGGTTCTCCATCCTCCTCACCCCGCTGCCCTAATCAGACGCCTTCTAGAACTTTCTCTCGTCTTCGGCCCACGCCTGTAAAAGAGAAGTGACTCCTCCCTGCGGCCTCCTCAGAATTCGGCCGGAGGATCTGGTTCCATCCGTGAGCGGTGCCAGCTGTGGGGTTCACTCCTTTGCCCTTCACTCACCGGTTTTCCCTGTGCCCGCCCCACTCTGGCAGCAGTAATTGCCACCGCAGGATTTTTATCTTAGTGCCAGGCGGCTACCCCCCCCCCCACGGCATGGCAGCGTCCCGCCAACGATTCGGTGCTCTCCCTCTGTGCTGGGTTGAAATGGGAACATCTGGTGCCGCTTATGCGATTGTCCCCCTCCACCCCCCCCGGAGTTCTGTCATCTGTCCAGCACGGTCCAGCCGCCTTTCCCCGGGGGGGCCCTCAAGCCCGAAGCGCTCCCTCAGGTCTCTTATTTTGACCCTGAGTGTGTTTGTTAAAGTTTTCTATTCCTTTTTCGTTTCCTGTGCCAAGGGAAAGTGCACTTTCCACCTCCTGCCAAGGAGTGCAGCTCTAAAGGGTCTCGCACCATCACCCATCCTCCTTAACAGCAAACAGGCAGGTACGCCCCCCCCCACCCAGCTTCCTGCATTCGAGCCAAGCTGCAAGGTGTGTTTGCTTAGGTTTGTAAAATCCCACATTTTGCAAGTTATTCTGGGAGCAGCTTGGAGAAGATTCTACGGTAGGGAGTGGTTTAAGTGGTTTGGTTTGGGTTGGGGGGGGTAGTAATCACAACCACCCTGACCACTCAGTCACATTGTGATCCCTGAAATCGGCCCCTTCCCACATCCAGAGAGAGAGGATGATGAATATGAAGAGGGTTTGTAAGGTTGGTATTAGCAGGGTGGTGATGGAGGGGATGCGTGAGCAAGGACTGTTTGGGGCCCTGGTTGATGAGCTTCCTGGGGGGGGCGGGCAGTCCCCATCATTGTCTGAGGGCTAGTTAATGGCAATGTCTGTTAATACCCCTCCCAGCTCCATTGTTAGGGACCTAATCCACCCCCCAGTATTGTCGGCTTGGTGCCGTCCGACTGCAGGCGGCCGAAGCCCCGTTCGCATTTGCTCTCACTTTCTCTCTCGCATTCATTAGCAGCCCAGCAGGCTGCCGCGAGCTGCAGCTGAACGCTGGAATGAGAGCATTTTTGATGCAGAATCGGCCTGTTCAAAGTTACACTGCTGCACCTGCCCTTAGTGTCTCGAAGTCATGTTGACCAACATGTTCCCTAAGTGGTGCAATCTCATCTGAGTCCCGGTTTAGGCCTCTCCCAGACCAGAAGGTGTGTACCGTTAGTTCATGTTCGTGAATGGGCACAAAGTAGTAGATTCTTTTGGTCTTTATTTAAATGTGGTACTTGAGCAGAATGGTGTATGGGTCGCTTTTGGACCCCGCTGAGTGACGCCTGGGAGCACTGTCTGGCAAGGAGTGCACTTGACTGACACTTCTCCTCTGGGGGCCACCCCTTTAAGGTATCCTTTAAGGTGATATTTTTATAAAAGGGTGCCGACACTCTGCCATGATAAATATTTCACTCCCTGTAAGCTGAAGGTCACCGCTGGTCTGCTAAGGGGAGCTGAGAACGACGTGTTATTAAATTCCCTTTCAAATCCATTTCTGCTTGACATTAGCTGGGCGAAAATTACACGCTTTTAAAAGTTTTAAAGAGGAGAGCGAGTTCCATCTTGAACCTGGTAATTTAGCGGGGGTGGGGCTTCCTGGATCGCCAATCGGCCCCAGCCTGCCTCAAACCCCCTTGCAGTGGCCGGGAACCTTCCGGCTATGGGTCACGTCATATGGAACGTTGTTGATCTCCCTCTTCTCATTTATTTTAATCTTTCTTTTAAAATATCTTTTTAGTTTGATCTTATAGTTTTTCATAAAGTTGTTGAGTTTTGCATGGTGTCTGTTTTTTTGTGTTTTGTTGTTTCTTTGAAGATGTGAACTAGACCCCATGATGGCGGTTCTAATGGGTGGGGGGGTGGTCACCAGGGTCAGAACCTTTAATCAGGTCGGCTTATGGACCACATGATTGTTCTGTGTCTTTTGCTTGCTGTTTGAGGTAGCGGTTTGAAGTTCTGCATAGCCTGCCGTGTAGGGGGTCTTTGTGACTTTGTGCGTCCCCGCGGCACGTGGTTCAGTGGCCTTAGGCTGGTACCTAAGGCGGTCACGACCTCTCAGATCTAAGGGGCTCTGACACCAGTGCCTGATGGGGTCCATGCTCACACGTCTTACACGTCAAACATACCACCCGTCTGATCTCCCAGCCAAGGAGTTTTTCAGCCCTGAGAGGCTGATCATACGGATCCTTTGTCTTCAGCTAATGGTTCTTTTTCGGACTCTTAAACACTTCCATGGTTTTCTGGAATAAAACCCCCCTCCACCACCTCCATGTATGCCTGCATTACCAACCCAGAGATATGAGTGGGGCATAGCTGCCGTGTAATAAGTTGGTGGGCAGTCACATGACTAAATACTCTTGGCACAGTTGGCTCGGAGATTTATGGGGGGGGGGGTTCTAAATCGGGGCTGAACGCCAGCCTGTATCACCTAGGGGCAGTGCCCCTTTTCAGGGAGGGAGCGTGTGACTTCGTGTGAGTTCCCAGCCTCACTGGCTGACAGGTGCAGCAGTTGCACTCACTGCCAGAGCCCGTTACATCAGTGAGGTAATTGCTGGGGCTGAGAGAGTGGCAGCGCTGACGTACAGGGGGCGAGACGAGGCCTTTCATATGCAGAACGGTTGCGTCTTTCAATCCCCCCCACCCCCCAGGGACTCCGAACCTGAAATATGGAGATGTCTCAGATCAAGTCTGTTGCAGAGAATCGTGGAACATCCCCCAGCCCACCCAACTAATGATGTCATTTCCTGTGTTTAGTTCTTCTCTCTGGTGAAACTGCCAAAACAAGCATTTCCCTGTATATCGTATGAGTACAACTGCATGTGACAAATGAAACTTTGACAAACTTGAAACTTCTGTTTGCCTGGCCACCTTAGGAAAAGGCCAACAAGGGACAGTGTGTGAGGATAGAGGTGCGGTTTCTGGCTGTCAT
>JAAGVU020000061.1:28346859-28357934 GCA_011763525.2 Mormyrus iriodes | reverse complement strand
TGACACATCCCCCTGTTTTCCCGATACCCCCCCCGAACACATTCGCTCCCTGTGATTACACTTATTTATACGGAACACCTGCATCCCTTCAGAAAAAAGACATAGTTTTTATGTGTTTGCATGCAATTGTTCTGACTTGATTAGCACCCCCCATCCCCCACAGTGCCCCACAGCCTCACTAATACCTTCCAGCCCAGGTAGGCCTCTTCCGACAGACCCTCCAGACCCTCTCTCTGCCCCCCCAGCTTATCGAGCTAGTGTGCTGGCACTGTATTATCTGCGTAAACGAGCTGATTTTGATACGGCCCCGATGGCGTCCCGCCTCCATTGCTGGCACCCAGCAGCACCGTTTACTTTGCTCACTTAATATTTACACCTTGGAGTGGGAAAAATCTTGCTGATTCCACTCCGCGTCTGGTGGCCCTATTTCCGCATCCTTCCCAAAATCGTGTCGCCTGTCCTCTGCCTCCGGGGCCAAGCCTGAGATGCCTCAAGGTCTTTAGGGAGTGGTGACCATGATGTGTGTTCACACACTTGATTGGTCAGTCTCGAGATCCGTTTCAGATGTGTCAGGTGTCTTGATTGGTCACCTCAGACAGTCGGTGAGCCACTGTTCCTAAACCCACATTCTAAAATTTCACGAGACTTCCCGTTTTTTGGATATTACTCTGTCCCTGAATGTGCATGTGTATTCCATGGCCCAACTGATGAATTTACCAGGTCCTGGTGTGTCTGTATATTAGTGCTTATTGTATACATTTATATATCATCCTCCATACTCATCCAGAACAAGCTTGAGAGAGGTATAATACATGCAGTTATACACTTTGATATATTGTCCTATTTGGTGTCCTCAACTTAATGTCAACTCTTAACAGTAACAAAGACCACATTCCTCCAAAATAATTCCCATTTCCAAAAAAGTTGGGATGTTCTTATGAAGTCTAAGTAAAAACTGAAAGCAGAGATTCGCAAATCATATTAACACATATTTAATTGAAAATGGAACAAAGACAACATATCAAACGCTGATTTTTTTATTGTGTTATGACGTGCCCAGTTTGAATTTGATGCCAACAACACATTTCTGAAAAGTCTGCACAGGGGCATGTTTACCACTGTGTTGCATCATCTCTTCTTTTAACAACACTGTAAATGTTTGGGACCTGAGGAGACCAGTTGCTGTCCCATTGTCCCATTCTTGCCTGATTATAGGATTTCAGCTGCTCAGCAGTTCGGGGTCTCCTTTGTCGTATTTTTCATTTCACAATACGCCAAATGTTTTCAGTGGGTGACAGGTCTGGACTAAGATTATTGAGCGCAGCTACTGTGCTTGATCTGGGGGAGTTGGGCGGTGCATCCTGGGAGAGTGCTGGAACATTCTTTCCATGGTCCATTTTTGAAATGCTGTTGATTTCAAATTGGTACTCTTCACAGTCACAGAACTTCTGAGGGTCTTAGGGTGCTAGATGTTGAATGTACAGGTTTTTCCGTCTGAGGTGTGTGTGGTTTTGGTGTATGAGGTTCTGCAAAAACACCCATCAAAACATTTAGGTAAGGAAGGTAGTACAGTCCTTCATAATGGACCGGCATCCTGTCCAGAGTGCTTGCTGCCTAGTGTCCTGTGCATTCTGGGATAGGCTCTAGCATCTCTATGACAGAGTAAAGGAAGGGCAGTTAACAAAAATGGATAGATGAATGGGATTAACTCATGTTAAATCCCCAAATCCTGATATCCTATAGCGAGCTGAGATGGAATTTTGTGTTAGTATCTAAGCTCAGTGGTTGTGCCCTGGTGACTTCAGGAAGTCCGTTTTTGATTGGGAGGTCCCCCATTCATTTAACGTATTCTCATTCTTACCCAGACCTGTTTCCTCTCTTGCTATACATTTGGCTTTTTTGACTTTTATTTTGTCACATGCACAGACATATACAGTAAGTCTGTCACCCAGGATACTATTCATACCCTATCTTCATGCTTTACTTCCTGTTTATGAATCATGGTGTCGCTATGGTTACGGAGGCGGGTCCGACCGTTTTGTCTGTGTCCCGTCGTCTCGCCCCCGGTGCCGGTTGTCAGGGAGGCCGCGGTCACCGAGGGGGCGTGACACATTAAGCCGGCGACCCGTCACGTCACGGGGCTGCAGCTCATCCTTGGCTAGCCAGGGGGAAGTCTGGGGGAACAGATGGGCCCGTATGTTCTGGGAGGTCCGGGTGACGCCGGCTGCTGCCTCTTTGTTTCCAATCCGTGGTGCTAGTGCTGGTCTTCCTGGACGTCTGGTTGCCTTTCAGTTCAGGTGACTGTCTGTGGCCTGTGGGATATCAGAGTGTGGTGGGTGGGGTGGGGTCAGAGGTGATACATTGACTCCAGTGGATTTTTTTTTTTTCGATGATGACTTTATAACCTTGTGACTGTGATCAGGATGAGCAGTTTTACGATATATGGATGATTAACGAAAATGTTTAAATAATATATCTTTAGAGCTCTCTCACCTCTCATTCATCCTCGTGGATCGTTTTGCCACAACCCACTTGCTCTGATTTGAACCAGTGTCAACTTGCTGCCCTGATCCTTATAACTGAGTTCTTGGGACTTCTGGGAGAACAGCAAGTGGAGCCAGATGAATCTAAATACCCCCCGTCTCCATTAACCTGCTTACCTAGAGATGAACGGACACTTGGTTACCCACTGGGTCTGATCAAAAACATGCAATGGGGTAACCGTCCACCATCATTTCCTGGTCGGCTTCTCGGAGCCTCCTTTCACTGGTGTCGATATATTGGGCGGGGCCTGGACATGATCGTGGGCAGTGATTTTCCTCTTGATATCGACGGCGCACTGAAGGAATTAAGCCCTGGAGGTTTGGTAAGACTACTCTTAGAGGAAGACCCCAAGGAAATGTGCATTGCTCTCTAAAATTACAAATATGAATCATCCAGGGCAGGTGGCTAAGAGACACCAGTGGCCTTGTGGGAAATTTCTTTTGCCCCTCGAGGTTTCTTCCCTGTCGAATAAAAACTGCTCCATTTTTACGAGAGCGGCTCTGCTGAATCGGTCCTGAGGAAGGCCAGCCGCAGCAACGGTGGCGTGACTTGCACACCGCGATCGAAAGAGCGTAACCTCCTGTCTGCCTGGCAGGTGGAACGCCGAGACATTGCTGTTCCTCGGAAGAGCAGATTAACCCATTTCTTAGGAGGATGCTCTCATTCTCTCCTGTCGTACGCTTTGTCATGGAGCTCACCGCCCGCTTTTGGCTGCCTTTTACGTGTTGATATTTCCCAGTGTGGCTCAATGGCTCGCAGAGTCTGGTGTTGCTGTGCCTTCACACCCCCCGTTTTCCTGATGTGGTGGAGCAGTCCGTGTTCCTGTGGGGTGGAGTGAATTCTCTTACTTTCAGCAGCCGACTGAGAGCAGAATGCAGGGTGTAATCATTTTACACGCACACGCACACACACACACACACACACACACACACACATATTTCTTGCTTAACAGTAAACTGTGGGCTGTCATGACAAGAATTCCTGTTGAACGCTAGTCTGGAAAGCCATATTCTTTGCATAAATATGCACATTAAATTGTTTAATGCTGCACTGTGAGGTGCTTTGGTTACTCAGTGGGTGGCTGTCATCTCTCTGCCAAGGTTGCGGGTTCGAATCCCATCTCCAGCATCATTTGTGTGGAGTTCTCCCTGTGTTCGACTTGGGTTTCTTCCCTCAGATTATGATCGTGTTTGCTCTGAGGGACTGACACCGTGTCCAGGGTGTCTGTCCCCTGTCCTTTACTGACAGTGAATGGCTTCTGATTCCCCACAGCCCTTAACCGGATGCATAGACACATACGTGGTACATCCATGTATTAGCTGATCAGATGTCTCTTCCCATCTACTCTATGTTGCGTACCTCAGAAGACTACATCTCCCACTATGCACTGGACTTTTCCTCAAGTCCCATAGAGCCGCCCCAGCCCGCTGCCACTCCCTGTGCTTCTGCAAACAGACGGCTTTTGGCAGAACACCGATCTCTGCTCAGTGAGCCAATCAGGGCAGGTTGTTGACATGCAGGCTTTGATTGCTGTGTGGGATAAATAACCAGTCTAATGACTCTGCTTATGTACACAGTCGATTTAAAATCCAAAAAGGAGGCCTGGTGCCAAGCCCAAATCCTTACTGGGTTAACCTTGTGACAATGAGAGAATCAAGGTTCTAAACCTCAGTGTGGGCAGGATTATGGAGCATCATCAGTCATTGATTACTTTATCAGTCCCCATTGGGATTAACCAATCAGTAATTGAGAGGACTCCTGTCTTCCATATGACCCCAAGTTACTGTAGTCATAGTGGTGATGGCAGAGCTGGAAAGATCCATCTTATGGTACCAAGGGGCAGATCCCCTGGCAGCTGGGCCAGGTTGGCACCCCACCCCTCATGTTGAGTTGTGCATGTTAACCATGGAGTGTGGAGGCTGGATCCTTGGGAGCATGGGTGTGCTGATGACATCAAGCAGCCCCTGCATCCCTGAGCAGGGGGAGGCGAGGGGGTGGAGCCCCTTGATGTTTCCGGAAGTCGGTGCAGCGAGGTGGCTCCTCTCCCCTCCAGGGCCACGGCAGCAGGCCCTGTGCGCCATGGCTGCCGTTCCCATGGAAACCAGGCAGATGATATTGTTGGGGGAGGGGATTATATAACGGCTTAACGAGTTAGTGGGATTGGGGCTGTCCTAACATCCACAGCGGTTCCGAGGCGATCCAAATCCACCAGCATTGGGGGAGTCAGCATGGGGAGTGGCTGGGCACAGGGGGAGTCAGCAAGTTTTTACAGCGCAGATCCTTTAATGCGACGTGGATCTGAATCGCTATCGCTTTAATTTGTCATCACTTGCAGAATTAAAGTAATTTGTATAATAATGCTGGATCGTATTCCACTAATGTACCCTAGCCGCTCTCATAGCGCGGTCAGCCGCCGCATACTAATCTGTTACCATGACGTCGGTTCATCTGCCAATCATTGACTCTTCATTTGATACAACCCCCCCTTCCCAGCACACGACTGCATGTTAAAAAGTCGATTGCTAAATGGCCTTCTGAGAATGAGATGGAGGTACGAGGTACGACCCACAGATGGGAGATTCTGGAAAGTGTGTCTGGTTCTTTGCTGCATGGGTTCACACTGGTGCTGGTCAGTGTAGAAGGACAGGGGTTCTATTCCTGCCCCAGCCAATGGGAGTACCCCCCTCCCCCAAGAATGTCCTCCTGGAATTGGGAACCTGGCAATCCATCACCTCAATGAGAATGATGATGGTGATGCAGCTGGAAGAAATGAGGAGAAAGGACAGTGGGAACCATCTTGAATATCTTGACTGTTTTTCCATCCCGTCCTTCTTTCCAGGTGATATTATTTTGTTAGGGGAAGGCTTTGTAGGCACTGATGAAAAAAACGCCACCTTATTGGTCGAACCTGGCACTAGATGATGCACAGCAGCTCGTGTTAATCTGTCTGTCCATTTGTTGAGGAGCTCATTGCTTGAATTTTGGTGATTTCGCCAAACGCAGTGGACTTGTGTTCTGGTCACGCATCATGCCTCCCCCTGGCTCCCACCCCAACTTGGCCCCACCCAGACGCACCAGTTCAGCTGCCACGTTCCACTCTGACGGCCTTGGTCAGGAGTGGCAGCGGGAGCAGGAAGCTGACCTCACGGGCTTGTCCTCACGTGGCCTGAATGCGGTCCCGTTTGAAATTGTGAAAATTGGGGGGGGTCTATAAATGTCAATAAACATTACGGGAAGGACCTTGTTCGTTTTTACCCTCTGCCACAGGAAGGACAGGCTCTGAGCTGCCCCCTGCAGCGGCTGGTCCTGCCTGTTAATCAGCTCTCTGCGCACTTTCGCTAATTCGATCTGTTCCGTGTTGGCGCACCCTGTTACGCCTCAGCATGTGGAGTCGGCGTCCTCGCTGCCCCAGGAGCGAATGCCGGGACCCATCGGGGTCCTGTGGAGCGCGCCGCTCCCGCCGGCTGCCGTCTGCGCACATTTGTCATGCTCCTGTCACTGCGTCGGTTCTTTATTAGCATTTGAACGCTAATAAATAAAGACAAAAAATGAAAAAGACCTTGAACACACTCGCTGGGCACCTTAGCGCCCCTGAAGCTGTAAACCGTAAACGCAGCATGCGTGTTACGTTGAGAGGAGTTTTTGTGTATAAATAGGTTTGTCCAATTGTCCTGTTCCCTTTACTGCCCCCTAGTGGTTTGGTAGGGTACTGTTGCTTCTTGTTATGGCGGGGTCCTTGGTAGCTAGTCTCTGAACATGGAGGGGTGGTGTGGGTTTTAGTGTAGGGGAAGGGCGGAGTATTCAGACAGGCTGCATGGTACGGTTCTAGGTGATCAGGAAGCCTAGCTTGCGGTCCAGACAGTTGGTAGGGGTGGGTGGAGACAGGGTGGTGGGGGCAGAAACAGGGGGGCTGATGGTGGGCGGAGACAGGGTGGTGGAGGCGGAGATGTAGGTCCAATCCCAAACTTTACCCATGACACTCCGCCTTCATTTCGAGTTACACTCGTGCTGAGTCGCCCTCAGAACAGGCCCTATGCCCTAAAACTGAAGGAAATTTATGCAAGAATGATTTGAGACAGACTCTCCCTCGCTCTGCCTTGTTCAGTCTTCTATACAGAAAATGAAACGTTACGTTGTGACGTGATGAAATGGCTCCCTCAATAAGTTTCTTTATAATATGAGTTCTTTGGGTTAAGATAATAATAATAATAATAATAATAATAATAATAATAATATTGTATGAGTTAAGAAAATCAAAAAAGTTTATCTGCTGCGACAATTATGTGGTCTTGTACTGATTAAGTCTAGTTTGTACACGTTTTATTTAGAGTTCATTACACACATGCACATATACACACACATATACATGTATATATGTATATGTATGTATATATAAATCTGGGCCAGACTTTTAGTGGTGTGATGTATCCTCTTCTGATTAATGTACAATAGGAACAAAAAGGATGAATATTGAATGTAAAACGTAACATTCAGAAAAATGTGTTTAACGTATTGACCTAAAACTAACTTGACATGAATTATTTTATTTTAATATGTAATTGTTTTCTTACATTTATATGGCAATACATTGTCCTTGATATTTTTTCATGTTGCTGTGTTTCCTGTGTGCAAAGCATTGTGGGATATGAAAGTGAAAGTGGAGTTGCATGAGCTTGCATCGCTGCTGACTCGCTTCATGAGGGCATAACAGGCCACTTCCCCTTAGCCCTTGATGCTTTGAGACACACTTCAATATGGTGACGGGTCTCGGGAACTTGCAAACGGAGGCAGAGTGGTTGAGGTGGAGTGTGTAGTAACTGGTTTGGGATTGGGCCAAAGTGATGAGGCAGAGAAAGGGGGCAGAGAGGAGAGGGTTGGAGACAGACTGAGCCCCTCCTTTCACTGATGCCTAATTGTAGGTCAGCCTACAGAAGTGATTTTTTCGTGGGGGGGCACACATCAGCATGGCTTCATTAACGGCATGACATTTTATCTGATAATTTTCCCCAGTCGCTCCTTGGTGTGTCTCCATGGTTACATTGTACAAATTGAGCTTGTTTTTAGTAATGTTGCCGAACTTGTTTTTTTGTTCACACCTGATTCTGTTGGTTAATAGGTTTTGTTGTTTGAAATGAGGCTAGATCTGAAGACGGGGAGATGCTGTTGGACCTGAGCTCGGCATAGCAGCTGAACTCAAAAACTACTGTATAAATAAGCATGTGTGAAAATGGTAAAATATGTAAATTACTTCTGTCACTTAATAATTTCAAATTAATAAAAGCCAGGCTGTCTGAGCTCCTAGTAGAGGAAGGAATATCCTTTGAGATAATCCTCTATAAAACTGGGGAGACTCTTGACCTTGGAATGAGGCTGAGATTGTCCTCCAGCGTGGATGGAATGTGTGAGGGTCCATGCCGGATTAGGGAAGCATTTGGCCATGCCAGTCCCATTGTAGAATGTTCTGGAGAGGCATCAAGCTAGTTTACCGGTTTTCCCGCCAGTAAACTGCATTTGAGGGGGATTGGGGAGGAATTGCACTTGAAAACTGTCGGACGATCTCTCTCTCTCTCTCTGAATGCAGTGGTGGGGGGGGAACACGGTTCTGAAGAACTCTTGGGGGGAGCAGGCTTTCTGATTCTTGCTCCTGATTTTTCAGGGGCGGACACTCGCGATTACCAACTCTCACTCTCTTTATAGCCCAAAGTGTTACCCCTCCCCCCTCTTCCATTAGCATTGCGAATGGATTGAGGCGTCGCCCCAGAATGTGTCCGGTCCCGTGCTGGATAAATGGAGAATTTCGGTGGATAAATACCAGGCGTCACACCTCAGAACGTGATGCGGTTTGTGGGTGCGTTTAAAAATAAATAAAAAGGCTGAAGTGGGAAATTTTTAATGCCGGTATTAAAGTGGGATGCCGCAAGCTGGCTCGGGCGCGCAGGGTATTAAAGATGAAGATGCTGGCATGTGCCCAGAATGAGGCTGGCCGAGTCGCCGCGGTAACACCGTCGCAGAGTGCCTCAGAGAGGCCAGAGCGAGGATGTGGAATTATTTTCCCTGGAAACGTCAGATGTGTTTTTATTTTTGTTTTTCTCCTCAATGACTTGGAGGGGGCTTGTTTTTTTGTTGCAAATGAGATTAATTAGGATTGTGAGGTGTTGCTGATTATGGTTATTAAGCACTCACCTGTCAGCCCCCCCCAGAAATAAAAGGTCTTTAAAGGCTGCAGCTGCGAGGGGGGAGGTGTCATTTAAATACAGTCTGCTGTGCCCCCCGCTGGCGCTTTAACGTCCCCCTTTGTTCCGGCCTTCTCCAGAGGTGCCGCTTCTGAAATATGTACCGTTACTCCCCACCCCCAATGTGAGCAGCCCCCTCTCCTCCTGAGGAACTGATCCTTAATGTGTCCCATTATGATTGAACCCCTTTCGGAAAAGTAAGAGCTTTTTTTTTTTGCTAGGAGGGCGATCACGTATAGGGTCTGAGAAATGTTTAAGAAATCAGACTGCACCCCCACCCCCAGTTTGCTCCCCTGCCTCTTCTCCTTCCCCCCATCCTGTTTGTTCGCAGCTGTGCCGTTCACAGATCCGAGTCCCCTCCCCCCCACCCCCTACCCATTCAGCACGGCTCCAAAATAATCGCCGTTTTGCCTTCGCTCCCATTTCAGCGGTCCTTGGCAGACACACTGAGAGGCCGCTGTGTTTGGCAGCCGAGTGTTGCCCGGGATATGGATATGGTCTGTGGTGTTTCTCGTGGGGGTGGGGGTGGCTCTTACCTCGCACAAAACGAAGAGGCATCGTTGTTCCCACACTGCTGTAGGGCTTTGATGAGGTTATAGGAGCTGATTTTACAGAAACACTGAACACATCACCAGTCTTATCAGCAGTAGTGGGCGGGACAATGACACATATAGCCCACTTTCTATTGGCTAATTCACTAGTTCCCATTGGCCTAGACAGAGCTGTGACTGATGGCGCACCAATCTGGCTATATCCCTCCCAACATGGTTTTAAAAGCAGGTTGGGGGTGTGAGCTGTTTTTGCCCAGCCCCCCCACCCAGCTCTGATCTGCTTATGATCTGTGGCCGCCATCACCAAGGGCATAAGTTTGGATTGAGCATTGGGCGGCGTTGAGGTCTCCACCCATTTAAGGGGGTCCAGGGGGTTGCATTGGCTGGTTTTGACTATTGGGGGGATTACTACCCCCCGATAATTTATGCCCATGGCTGTCAATCTGATCTATAGCGTTCCTCTGATGTGTTCATCATTCTTTTTGTGCGTATGCGTGTGTACGCATGAGAAAACTGGTGACACAGTGAAATAGAGATCGACGCCTGCGGAAGCTTCCGGAAAGTGACCCTGAGAGACAGGCAGCTTTTCAGATGGGTGACAGGCCCTGCGTTTGAAAGCTGATTTCATGTTGGCTGGCCGTGACACCAGAAACTGCATCTCTGTCTGTCGAGGGAGGGTTGGGGGGGGGCCCGGACATGCATGTAACACGTGTAACACCCTGCCTACGTGTCTCTCCATAGCAACGGCACTGGCAGCAAGATGAACGGGGCGCTGGAGCACTCAGACCAGCCTGACCCCGACGCCATCAAGATGTTCGTGGGCCAGATCCCACGTTCCTGGTCGGAGAAGGAGCTGAAGGAGCTGTTTGAGCCGTACGGCGCCGTCTACCAGATCAACATCCTCCGAGACCGGAGCCAGAACCCGCCACAGAGCAAAGGTAACGAGCCTGGCACGTTTCCATAGCACCGGTCGCACGGATCTGTCAGCAGATTCCTCCCTGGGAGCTGCATTACTAAGAATTTGGTTCTGACGAGATTCTGGCTGCTTTGGGTATTTTCTTTCCTCTGGTCCTGGACTTGTTTCACGGGCCACCCCGTGAGCTTCCTCACCATGAAGCCTTTTCGCAGCTGACGCCCACGTGACTGAACATCACGCTGTGGTGACGCCATCCTGCCACGTTTGTGGCTCAGGGTTATAGCTTCTGGATCTCTGACCCATGTTCTCAATTCGCTCTCACTGACATCACCGGACATTTTCGCCTCCCGGCTGTCTTTTTGCTGTCTGGCTGTATCTCTCAGTTCCCCCCTCACCTCCGGCTGTCTTCACGTCTAGCTGAGCCTTACCTGGGGGAGGTCAGTGTCTCTGTGCCCCCAGTGCAGGCCATCTCATGGGTTGCATTCATAGAGGTGCCTGGGAACCATACTCTGTAGGCCATCCCCAGCCCCTTGAGGTAGATGAGGACACATTTATTAAGTTCGAGGGTTTCATCATGCCATCTTGGTAGCTTCAGATGTCCCAAATCACATCACACTCCACGCTCTCCTCACCGAGGCTGAAGCCACTTTCTCCGGGAGGTCAGAGCCGCCCCCCCCCAGCATATCGATGCACCTTGTCGCAGGTGGTTTTCATTTTATCCTTTTTGCTAGGTCAGCGCAGTACGTCGCTGCTGGGGTAGCGAGGGGGGGGGGGGGGGGGGGGGCGCTGACCTCTGCTAAGTGCCCCAACCCCCCCCACCCAATCGGAAGA
>JAAGVU020000061.1:28289937-28326389 GCA_011763525.2 Mormyrus iriodes | reverse complement strand
CTGCAGTGTTGGAAGTAAATGAGTGCAACTGAGGACAGTGGGACCGGGAGCGAGGTGGGTGGGGGTGACTGCATAGGGACGGGGTTACCGGGTGGGTGGGGGTGACTGACGACTGAGAGCAGGGTGAGTGGGGGTCACTGCATGGGGACGGGGTTACCGGGTGGGTGGGGTTGACAAAGGGCAGAGAGTGGTGTGGGGTGACTGTGGATGGGTGCGGGGTGAACGTGATGTGGGGGAATTTGGGAGTCTGGGGGATTGTGCGTATGATATGGGGGGTGGTTGTGGATATGATGGGGGCAGGCACGGTGTGTGGGCACCGTGAGTGAGATGAGGGTCGGTGTACCAGCGGCCAATAGGAGATCTTCTGTGATCAGATGGCAGATTTATTCTGTGAAATTTAGGAATAGGCTGGGTCAGCATGCCTCTGCTCCTCCGCTTTCGGTTCATTTGTCTAAACAGTCTGATTTGTTGTATTTCATTGACAGCCATCTTCTCGAGTCCTGCGGAGTCAGACCTGATGTGAGACAGGCCGCCTGTCAACCATAATTAAGGAGGGGCAACATTTTGACATACAATTTCAGCTCTAATTTTCAGCAGACAGGAATAAAATCCCATCAGCTGCCTCTGTTGCCCCCCCCCCCCCATACCCTTGCCACCACCTCCCCCAGCTTCCTGGGAAGGCTGCCTTTCTCACATGGTGATAGACGCGGTCTGTCTGATTCGGATCGGATCAGATAAGCCTGTCAGCCTTTTCAGCTTGTCGGCATCGCTGGGGGCGGGGGATCCGAGTCAGCTTCCTGGCCGCATCTCGACCGCATTTTTCACCTGGGGATGAGCCTGAGCCTCGAGTCATTCAAATGGTACCGTTAAAGGACCATGAGACATGGAAAACGCTGGTCTGTATCCGATCTGTGTCATCAGTGATTAAGGTTTGTAAGACCAGGGGGTGAGCTGGAACGGATCTGCCAGGAAAGCTTTGTGTGCCCTAGGGTCATGGTGGAAGCAGTAGCCCCCCCCCCCCCCCAAAGTCTCCCCTGGATGTGTCAGGCAGATGGGATTTTTAGCTAGTGGAATAGAAGGCATCATTTCTATAATTAGAAGCAGCTCTCAGCTCTCCTGTACAGTGCACTCTGTACCAGGGGGAGGGGTGGAGTGGGGGGCGGGTGGGTGACTGTCTGTGCCACACATGGATCACCTGTGAGACCGAGAAACAAATGCAGAAGCAAAGGTAAATCAGACTGATTTTTCCATGCAGCTTGAGAAGGTGTAGCTGAGGTGTCTTACAGCCAGGGGGCGACGATGCATCATTGTCCATCACCTCCATTGCCTCCAACCAGTTCATCCAATATGTAGACTGGCAAGAGTACTGCTAACAAAAAAGACTCAAATTCCACTTGCACATATTTCCCAAAATGCCTTTCGAGCCGATGCCATTCTGTAAAGCAACTTGGAAGACGGCCACACACTCCCAAATGCATCAGGGGTGTTAGAAACTGAGAGCTGCCATTGGGCCACCTCCCACCCGCCAGCCGAACACCACTGCTCTCGGCTGGAATTAACCGGATGCAAGTAGCCAAAGTAGCCGATAGGAAGCTGGTTAATCCAGCCAGTCACTGGCAGCGCTTGCTAATCCCTCCAGCTGCTGCTTCCAAAGTCTCAGCATTCACATGACCACCACTGCAGCATACCATCCTCATGCAGTGCACGTATATTATAAACAGTACGTTTACCATATATGGTTACAAATACCTTCCATGCACTTTATTGTATCACCTAATTTCTTCGGATGATTTTATCACATTATGTATTCTACATACCACTTTGTATTAACGCTTGGTACCTCACCAAATTTGTACGTGGTAAATGCATCTCAAAACCAGGGTAAACTGCTGTCTCGAGCTGGCACCCTCCTATCCCCCCCCCCCCCTTAATGCTGGCTGACTGTGTCTAGAAGCCACCCCCCCCCAGACAGTTCTGGCATTATGCTGGATCCTATCAGTCTGGAGGAATGACAGGCAGAGTAATGGGATATTTAGCGGGGTGAGAGCCACGCTCCACGGGGGGCCAGCTGGAGTGGAGGCCTGCTGATTGTCAGGGCCACCTGAGTTTCATTTCTTTATTTTTAATTTTTCTTGTGTCTCCTTTTTGAGCTGGGAGAAAGGCGTGCTCAGAAAGGCACCAGCATCCCAGAGGTACCCAGCATGTGTCTCCTGGTGGGGGTCATTTTGGCCTATTGGTGCCACTCTCTAGGAGGTGTTTACACAGATTACTATGGAAGAGGAATCACAATACAGCCACAAGTGAACCGAACAGGTGGGGTGCTAGAAAAGCTAAAATAAAGGGATACCCCGGTGACGGTTGCTGTTGCCATGACAAATGGCGTAATATTAAAACTGTATAAAATGTCTGTTCTAATTGTGTGTTTATGTATACACTTTCATGGTGTTATATTGCTTTGGTCTTCCTGTAGGCTTCCCTACTGGCTCAGTACACTCTTATCAGTGGCTTTGAGTCATGTAGACAGCTTAGTAGACTCTTGTCTGTGGCTGTGACTCATATGGATAGCTTTGACTCGTGTGTGACCCTTTTGGCTCTCTTGTTAGTGGTTATGACTGTTGTGTGTGACCCTTTTGGCTCTCGTCAGCGACTTTGACTCTTGTGTGACCCTTTTGGTCCTCTTGTCAGTGGCTCTGACTCGTGTGTGACCCTATTAGCTCCCATTAGTGGCTTTGATTCATGTGTGACCCTATTAGGTCCCATCAGTGGCTTTGAATTGTGTGTCACCCTGTTGGCTCTCTTGTCAGTGGCTTTGACTCTTGTGTGACTGAAGGCTCCCTCATCAACAGCCTATATTTGTGTGTTTGACCCTATAGGCCACCCCGTTAGTGGCTCTAGCTCACCTGTCTTCCTGGATAAAGCTAAAATAAAGTTTAAGAGCAACAGAAATGATGGATTATTCTCCACGTGCCAGTAGTGATCACTCTCATTGTGCCCCGCCCCCCCACCCCCGCGATGAGATGATGCTGCCCGCGCATTTTAACCAGACAGTAATTGTTAGCAACCCATGCGACAGCAGGGAAATAGTTTTCCTGAGATGCTGGCTCCCGGCGCCCAGGGATCCCAGAGTAGAACGTGCCACTGCATCAGAAAGCGGTCTGACTCGGCACGCCTGATCCCCAACATCCCACTGTGGCTCATTCCACACCCCGCTTTCGCGTCCATGTGGAGCCCTAGCAGTGCCTCCACCAGAATGGGCCACCGGTGGTTTGATGAGCGTTGGTATAGCGTGATGGATTTAGGCGGGCTGTTATCCTAGTCTGCCCCTCTACACTTTAGCTTCTGACATATCGAGCTCCTTGCTGGGCCTCCCCTCCATCCCACTATGGTGTACGGAGGGGGCCATGACTGTGTTTGGGGGGTGGCGGCGTGGGGGCCCTTTGATGCTTGCCTAACAAAGGCCTTCCATCGTTTTATTTCTTTCTGTTTTTTTATGCTGAGATGATGAAATAGTGTGATAATTGTGGAAACTGTTCCCCTCTGAAAACGTGGCCCCCGCAGCAGAGATGTGCTTGAGAAGGAATCAGCCTGCCTGAATCGGAAGGGGTGTGGACACCTCCCAAGGCCCCCAGACATGGGGTGTATGTGCGCCTGCCTGTCCGCGTGCGAGCATGCATGTGAAAAGAGTAGAAGCTGCATTGTCTCTAGTGCTGTGCTGGTCCGTGGTGGCAACTGACCCTCTCCTGTCCTCTGTCCCCCCACCCCCACCCCACCACCACTGTCCCCTAACAGGGATGCTCCTCGCCTATTGTGGTGAAGTTTGCCGATACACAGAAGGACAAGGAGCAGCGCCGTCTGCAGCAGCAGCTGGCCCAGCAGATGCAGCAGCTCAACAGCGCCACCACCTGGGGGAACCTGACAGGCCTGGGCGGCTTAACCCCGCAGTATCTGGCAGTAAGAGGCCCCGCCTCCACTTCGCCCGTCCCGCACTGCAGTTTCTCCAGCGCGGGGACCACAGCATTCTCAGTTAGTTTCCTCCCCCCAAGGGGCCTCTCTCTCTCCAAGACTCCAAATTCCTCATGTTTTAGGCCTCGTACCGAGTGGAGGCTCCCAGACTTGTCCTGAAGTCTGTTATTTCAATATATTACTGCCATTTATTGTGTGTCAAGTGTCAGTGCCCCACTGGTGTCTCAGCAAGGCTTCTCAGCTTAAAGGGCTGGCAGTGTAGTGCTATTGTCGTTACCCAACGAGACCGCCACACGAGTTTAAATCCTGCCATCTGGAGACACGTTGGACCAAACCGTAAACTCCAACAGGCATCAGGAAAGTGTTCAAAAAAGAGATTTCATAGTGAAATTTAAGTGATCAGGGTCTGTCATCTATACCGGGTGCTGAAATGGCACTCTGTCCCTTTAAGTACAGCATGCGCTTTACTGCAGGGCACATCTAGCCCGCAGGTAACTCAGCACGGACACTTACCAGCGAGTCGTTATGTGCATAGCTGTGAGTTTAGTGTGTGATATAACTATATGTGTATTCAGTAGGTGCGTACACACTGAAACAGATGTATAGGTTTGACTCTGCCCTCTCTCATCCTTCCTCCCTCCCTCCTCCTTTCTCTCCCTCCCTCCATCTCCCTCCCCAGTTGCTCCAGCAAGCCGCATCCTCCAGTAACCTGGGCGCCTTCAGCGGAATTCAGCAAATGGCAGGTGAGCAAGATATCTATTGCTCACAGGCAGACACTCACCCACAGACACACGGCTCTCCCCTTTTCTAGTGACCCACAGACACACAGATGCTCCCATCTTATAGTGACCCACAGATACATGGCACTTCCATCTCCTAGTGATTCACATGCGCACAGCTCTCCCCTCCCCTAGTGATTCACAGATGGACGGTTCTCCCCTCCCCTAGTAACCTAGAAGCTCACAACTGTCCCCTCCTCTAGTGACCCTCAGCTCTCCTTTCCTTAGTGATCTACAGATTCACAGCTCCCCCCTCCCCTAGTGACCCACAAGCTCACAGCTGTCCCCTCCCCTAGTGATCCACAGATTCACGACTCTCCCCTCCCATAGTGATCCACAGACATGGCTCTCCCCTTCCTATAGTGACCCATTGATGCACAGCTCTCCCCTCCCATAGTGATCCACAGACGCACAACTCTCCCCTTCCCTAGTGACCCACAGACAGACGGCCCTCCTTTCCACTTAGACAGTACCGGCCCTTTTTATACACGTTCTGGTTTTTGTCGGGTTTTCCTGCATTATCATTCTGTTGGGGGCTCAGAGATTTGCACATCTTGATGAAGGAATGATAAAAAAATGTGACTGAGAAGAGGTGTGGAGTCAGGAACAGTGCTTCTGCACACGCTGTTCTGCCCTGATTCCTCATCTATCATACAAGAGTATGGTATTCATTAAAGGGTGCGTGTTGTCCTCAGTAAGGTACCTTCTGATATGGATAATATGCATTTCATTTACTTGGCATTAGGGTTGCAAAGAGGTGTAAAATTTCTGGAAACTTTCCAGAAACTTTCCATTCCATGGGAAGTTAAGCTGGGAAATTTTGGAAATATTCCAAGTTAGAAACTTTTTGGGGAATTAACGCGAATATATGGGAATTAATGGGAAAATTCTCAGAAATTTGCAGCTCTCCTTGACATTGAAGGTAAGTTCAAATTCTTCCAAATCATGTATAAGGACTGTCATCACAGTCAAATGGGCCACAAAGCCATTTCAGTCTGTAAGGAAAATGGGATTATTATAATGAAATGTGGAAATGCAACTTTCTGCTGAGCATGCCCCCAACACATCTAAAGTGACTGGTAGAACACTGAGGTAATCATCATGAAGATTCCACCTACTTTGCTCTGCCCACTTGTGAAACAACACCCCAGTAGAGATCTTCACGAAAGTGCTATATGACATACGCTGAGGTCAGAGGCTCCTTGGTACACACCTGTTGCTCATTTTGACACTGCAAAGGTCAGCTGACTGCCACCAGCCATTCAGCTGGGGTCTGTGCGGAGGGGGCGGAGTAAACTGTGAGGGGATGACACTGATTCGCTTTCATCCTCTAGGCCTTTTGCTGTATTTTGTGCTCTTTTCCTTCCTGCTCATTCCTCTAAGAGAAAAATGACTTTCTGAATTTCAACGCAATTATTCAGCATTCAGTACTATTGTCCCTCTGCGGCTTGTCATGAGGGGGGTGGGGTGGATGTGTTATAGCAAGAGAGCTGATGTATGAGATGCAACTTACAGGCACAGATATTAGTGCATGTGTGTGTGTGTAAAGTCTGACTGTGATGGATATATGTCTGATGATGAAGAGTCTATGGTGAAGAAAGGGGGTAGAGTATATATGGAGATTTCTGCTTTGACACACACACTCTGACACACATGCGCACATGCGGAGGAGCGGCATGTGGGACCAGTGGTTTGTTTGGTTAGTATGGGGAGGCTGTATCCAGCTGCTCGACGCTCCTATTTCTCAGCCTGACCCCCCCTCCAGCCCCACTCCTGGTGCCAGCCCTCTCTTCTCCTAATCGTTGGTTGTTTAGCTGCCTGTCAGCGTGTGGGAGAGGAACATTTATAGAAATCCGCCTGGACAAATTGCCAGCATGGAGGATAAAGGGGGGAAAAATAGTTACAGAACACTGTGAGTAAAAAAAAGCTTTATCTTTCTTATTTCTTTTTTTTCCATGGGCCGTCTGACTTGGCAGCGTGAGATTGTATCGGGGTTTGTTATTGATTTAAAATGAAGCTGTAAGTGCAGGCCCCCTTTAGCCTGCTTGGATGGCCGGGACCTTTTTCAGTGCACTTCCACTGGAATGGGGCTGTTGAGGAGTGCCTGGGGGGCTCTCATCCTGCTTGGAGAGCTGCCCGGTCTCTCGCTCTCATTCGCTCACTCGCTCCTTCTCCTCTCTCTAGAGAATTTGACCGATGAGGAAGTCCATACTCTCTCCCTGAATGATTGTTTAACTCAGGATATAGAAGACAACACCATGTTGTAATAGTTAGCTATGACAGGCTTGCGATTGTGCAGAAGGCTTAATGCCATGGCTCAAGATGTGGTTTCAAGGTGTATGTCATTATTTAGCTTTACATTCTGTATGGGGCCCTACCCAGCTGTCTGTATCATTTAGGTGGAACCCCCCGCAGATGCCTCCACCTCCCACCTCCTATGCCTTTTTAATGCCATTGGGCACAAAACTTGCCAGGCAGAGCTCTAAATTGTCAGTAGTCTGATGGTTGCCCCCTTGTGCTGGCTGGGGGATTATGGGATAGGCGATGACCACTCTCCAGTTTAGGGATGGATGGGCGACTCAGCCTAGGTGAGAGAGCTTGAGTCCTGTAGCTCTCCATCTGTCGCTCAGCAACTGGCTATGATTGGCAGCCGATCCAAGCGCAGGCATCTGTCACCCGGCAACCGGCGCCAATCAGCAGTGGATCCAAGTGAGGGCATCTGCTCCCAGTCTTTCTGCAGATGCATCTTTGGGCCGCGAAGAGCTCAATTAACGAAGGCTGGTGGTGCCCCCCGCCCTCACTCATAAATCAGCTGCCCCCTCTGTCTGGGCGTTTAAGCTCACCCACACAAAACTACCGCAGGAACAAGTGGCGGAGGTGCCACGGAACAAACTCTGTCCACGGCCACGTTACCCTGCACCGCTTCTAGCACCCATACACACAGTAATGAAGACATAGTCCTTACTTACCCAGCTCCTTTGCCTGGCTGACCATTAACACCCCACCCCCACCCCAGGCACCCGTTTGACAAACATAGTTAAACATTCCTGCCTTCCGTTCAACCATGCCTGTCAAGGCATTGAGGTAGTCTCCTGGTCTGCTCCACCTGGGTTGACCTGTGCCGGCCTGCCTGATCCAGGATGCCCCCAGGCTCATCTGCGAGGATCTAGGATTTCATCTCCGCAGCATGGGGTGTTTCTCAATATGCGTACTTGACCGTACTTGTGTTGTTGTGTACCCGTTTACATCATCTTCCATTACCCTAGACCAGTTTTCATATTAAGAACAAGTTAGCAAGACTGGTCTTGCCAAGACCACAAGTACGATCTTTGCATTCTTGGTATTGAGAAACACTTCTGATTTTATTCACAAAATCGTTTTTGGGGTCCTTCTGGGTCACCTGTTGTTAAGCCTGACAAAAAGAGCCCAGTTAACCTACAGAATGGTGCCATGATTTTTTTTCATTGCTTTTGGTGGCACTGAGTATCACTTGTGGCCTCCCTTGAAATCCTTTTCCTGTCACTTTGAGATTTCCTCTGTAAGTGTCTGTGAAAATGCCCTGTTCCACTGCCAGCCTGGCCGAGCAGTGCGTTTGACTGCCCCCCCATACTGAGTAACGGAGCTCTGGAATGTTGCCATGCACCTCCGGAATGAGAGGTTTCGTACCGGAATGCTACAACCGGAGTTTCAGCTGTGCGTCACCGTTTGAGCGCGGCAGTGTTCTGTGATGTCTCGTCTCTGTTTCCTGTCTACTGTTTGTGTATATGTGTGTCTTTTTCTGTGTGTATATGTATATATAAGAAGTATATATACATGGTGGTGATGTGTACAGGAGTTGTTTTTCGATTAAGTTTTTCTCTTCATCTGATTGTATGAGCACGCCCCCTGCTGACATAAAGATTCGGCATGGCCGCCATGTGGTTGATCAGCCAGCCTCTTAACATAAAGGCACGGTAACATCTCCCCCTCCCACGGGCCTGCCATTCGAAATACCTGGGCTACCGATCCGTGCAGTAATAGGCTATTTGCCTAAAGCGATCCCAGCCACTGACAGATGCTCCATGGGCTGAAAAGCCAACTAGACGGAGGCGGTGAGCGCTCTGCTCCGGGTATGCAGAGCTATCTTGAGGAAGTGTACCCTGACATGTAGTGCGGTACACAAAGCGGTGTCTTCAGAGGAAACTGGAAGAAATTCCCATAATGCAGTGACACTGTTGAGGCCCTCCATATGTGAATGTTGCTGACACACACCGACACACAACATTAGGCTCCGTAAATGAACATAACTTTTATTTAAAGTGCACCTAGTGGGTTGGTTCCAGCCCTGATCGCCATTGCCCCGACGATTTCTCTAGGCCCCTTCCCCATAGCTGTCAGACTTTCTTTGGACCTGCCGAGCAAAGACGGGAGACCCTTCCACTCCCCAACCCAGGCCGCAGGCGAGGCAGGCGGCAGCAGGAGACAGCGAGGTCCGATTTGACGAACCCTCCCTCTCTGGCTCCTCTCTTTAGGTATCAGTGCTCTGCAGTTGCAAAACCTGGCGGCCTTAGCTGCAGCCGCGGCGGCGGCCCAGAGCTCCGCCAGCCCCTCCAGTGCAAACCCCCTGTCCTCCAGCGGGGGCGCCCTCGGAGCGCTGGCCAGCCCAGGTAAACCCGCCCCCAGTGCGGAGTGGAGCAGAATCCCACCTTTGTCTCTGTAACCATCCCATTGTGTGCAGTCAGGTCGTCACCGCTCCACTACCAATTTTTTGCAAGGCACATTTAGCTCTGACTATAAGCGGATTTTTGGCACAACTAGCTTGCTGTCGTGCGACATGGCTCATCATCTGGTCACCAGTCCATTCTGTCTTCATTATGCACGTCTGCCTGTGTGTCTCGGTTCCTTCCTTTCACCTTCGGGGGGAGGGTGGGGAGTTTTCTTTGAACACTTGCCTGGAAACACGCAATCTGTTGTCCAGCAAGATACATTATGACTGGTTTCCAAGCCATCAGTAAATGGGATGTCAAGCTCTTGCGGGAGACTCACCCCAGTACCCATGGTCTGTGACACTTACCAGTAGCCTGCACGATATGGTCACCATGTGCTTAAGTAGCCCAAACTGTGTGGCTGACGAAGTTCAGTGTGTGGTTCATGTTGCACATCTGCCTCCCCATCTTATCAGCCACCCGCCACATCTACTTGTCTGCCCCAATCTGCCTCTGGCAGTATTGCTGTCAAGCCATGCACCACTCCGCCGTCCACCTCTCAATCTCAGACAGTCTTACTCTCCATCTCAGATCATCTACCACTGACTATATAACTTGTCTGTCCTAATCTGCCTCTGGCTGTATACCTTCTTGTTCATTTACCACTTTGACCATCTATCTCAATCTTAGACCATCAGTCTCAGACAATCTGTCATTCAGTCTCAGGCCATGTAACACTGACCATTTACCACTAAGTCTCAAACCATCTAACTCTCTCAGATCAACTACCACCCAGACCATCGACCTGTTTGTCCCAATCTGCCTCTGGCAGTATACCTCTCAGGTCCACTACCACTCTGACTGCCTTTCTGTCTCAGTCTAACTTTGGCATTATACCTTTAAGGTGATCTACCAGTTTGACCATCTACCTCTCAATCTTAGACTATCAGTCTCACGCCATCTGTCTCTTAATCTCAGATCCTCTACCACTCTGCCTATCTACCTCTCTCATACCATTTATTTCAGACCATCTGTTTCTTACCATCTGCCGTTCTGACCATATACCTCTCTCTTAGACCATCTGTCTTTAACAATTTGTCTACCATTGTGACCATGTTGCTCTCAGCGTGTAAAACTGTGAACATTAGCTCTCAAGCTCAGACTGTCTACCTCTGTGAACATCTAGCTTTGCGTGTCAGACCACGTATGACTGTGAACGTCTAGCTCTCAATCTCAGACATGCAGGACTGTGAAGATTTAGCTCTCAATCTCAGACTGTGTACAACTGTGAACATCTCTCTCAATCTCAGTCTACCACTGTGCACATCTAGCTCTCAGTGTCAGACCATGTAAGACTGTAAACCTCTAGCTCTTAATCTCAAACTAACTAACTCTCAATCTTAGAGTATCTATCTCAGATCCTGTTGCTTTCATTTACATTTACAACTGCCCCCCCCCCCTTGCTCAATCTTTTTGCCTCGCCTCCTTCTCGCTTGTCTCCCTCCTTCCCTTCACACAAGACTGGTGGTTGACTAAGCCCACTGCATGCTAAGGATGGAGGAACTGACACGGGACGTGTACGGGCATGGCTGAGAACCAGGCTGAGCATGCGCTAAGCATGGGCCTTCAGTTTGCATGACAAAGCATGGGGCATAAGGGGGAGGGGCCACAGGGAGGCATTGTAAGGGGGGTGTTGTTGTGGGTGGGGTCATGTATGTTATCTAAATGTGAAAAAATGGCTCGATTTATTGTGGAATGAGTCTGGCCAGGAATGTGCATGTGGTGTGCGTGCGTGTGTGTCACTCTATGTGACTGTTTTGTGAGAAGTATGCATTGCTACTGGTCAGCTCCTCCAGTTTGAGATCAGAGAAGTAAGCTGTAGGCAGGGTTAACTGCATGTGGGGGTACCAGTGGACCAGACTGCCACCATACTGTCCACGTCATGGAAGAAGGGGACGCAGCCATGCACTCTCGGGTCCTCATTTGCCAGCCTGCCTTACTGTCTGCCTGCCTGCTTCCGCACTCTGTGGCTGCTCCTAGGAACCGACAGGGCCGTTTTTAGGCTGGTCTTGTCATGTAACACATGACAGGCTTTCCATGAAGGAGAACGTCCCTTGTGTTTCATCTCCTACACGGGCCATTCTCTGGTCCGAGAGGAGACTCAGAAAGAATTATTTCAGAATCCGTGTGCGGAAAGACCAGTTTCTGCTGTTGCAAGACATCTACCAATCAAGTCCTGAGTTTTTTGTCCCGCCTCCCATGACGCACACTTTCCAGTATTCACCCATGCCATGTTAGCTGTGAAACTTGTCTTCAAGAAGTGTGTGTTTCTTTACACAGGTCCTTCACTGTAAAGCAGCCTAAAAGTTCTTTGCTTTGCAAAGAAATATAGAGACCTGACTCTGAAGCCTCTGGGGAAGATTACAAATAGTCTTCAGTTTACCGACAGCAGTTAAACTAAACAAAACAGAACCGCAGAGAAAGTGGGCAGGATCTTCCTAGTGTGGATTATTCCATTAGCCTCTTTCTCTCTGCATTTAGACCAGATGTTAATACATCTCTACCCAGAATACAAAGGCTGGGGATAACGTGCTTCCATGTGCTGCACCTCCTAATATGATCATACATTTTGAATGTGAACTGTGGTTAGCACCTCCTAATGACTAAGCAAACTCATGGTTTCTTTACTGAAAATTGGAAGGCTGTCCCAATTACCTGTTACTGGAGGCTGCTTTAGTCTGTCAGGGGCCTCTGAGTTATTGAGTTAAGTGGAGTTGAGGGTGTTGCTCCTTTTCCAATCTGCGCTTAGCTCTGCTAACTGCTGCCAGTTGATTGGCTATTTGAATTATAGCTGGAGTCAATGCGGCTATGAGGTAGAAGAATGCATTTGGGAATCTCTTTATCCAAATACATAGACAGTTGTTTGGCACAAAATAGTAAAAATAGCTAAATTGAAGGGCAGTTTTTGTAGGGGGGTTAAAATGCAATTGTGATTTGTGTTTAAACTTCCTCTACCTCTCGTATGCTGGTGAGATTCCGGTAGGGTTACCACCCGTGCCCCTAGCCTTCTATTCCTAACTTCCCTGCATATCTCTGTCTGTCTGTCTGTCCTTCAACCCCCTCCCCCCTTCCCCCAGCAGCAGGTACGACAGCCAACTCCAATGCTGGGGCGGCTATGAACTCGCTGACCTCGCTTGGCACCCTGCAGGGCCTCGCCGGTGCCACCGTGGGTCTCAACAACATTAATGCACTAGCAGGTAGCGTCAACAGTGAGTATTCAATGTCCATCTGCCGCGGCCCCGCCCACATGCGTCATGTGATCCACGCCCAGCCGTCGCCCCACGTCCCCTACCCCTTGGTTCATAAACAGTAAGACCGCAGTGTGCATTTCTACAGTTCAGCCAGCCACCTTGCAGCTGCTGCTCCCACACAGGGTGACTGGACTTTCTGAAGCATAATCATCTTTCTATAAAACGCAGCTTGTGTCTAAGGATAGATTGATAGTTTACTTTCAGATTTATAAAATGGATGCATTGCCATCTCACTGCCACATGTCCACATTTCCACTGTATTCTAAGGCTGGGAGATAAAGTCAGATGGGTAGTTAGCACTATCCCACAATCTCCAGGAGTAAGTTATCCACAACCAGCTGGTTACCTAACTTGGCTTCTCCACTATTATCATTGTTATTAAAAGCATAAGTGTCATTCCAATGTATGCTATTTCTTGTCCAAAGCAGAGCATACTCCTTTGTATAGTGTTAGTGTAAGGGACCAGACATGGCTAATTATCCCAGTTGCCTGCCTCAGGCAAGACTGTTAGATGTCAAAGTGTTTGTGACCATCAATGCAGGGACCACACGGCAGCCAGCCGACTGGTCCTCCAGACAAGATTGGTAGGCCTGATTAGTGCAGGTGCCTTTCTCCCCCCTGACCCCCAGCCCTGCCACTGCGGTCTCTCTGGCATCACCATCATTTTGCCAGCTCTGTTCGGTATCCGGCTTGGCTATCAGCAGCACCGTGCGTGAGCATGTGTGTGTGTGTGTGTGTGTGTGTGTGTGTGTGTGTGTGTGTGTGTGTCTGCTAGGTATTGCTCTGTGACTGCGTCAGCCTGGCGTTGACAAGCAAACAGCCCTGTTCCATTCTTTTTAGGAGTCCTTCTGTCCCAAAAGTTTGGTTTTAAACCCTGTGCACACCCACACCTCCGTGTTTAACTGACCGACAGTTAGATTTGTAACAGAGACACCGGACACTAACCATACGTGAAATGGACACAACACCTGGTACCTGATTACAGGATAGTGTAGTAGTCGGCAGTCACCATCTGGGCGATTACGGTAATCTTATTTGAGCGCCGCCATCGATCTGTCAACATTCACACCCTTCCCCTGGTCCAGCGCAGCCCCTCTCGCATCCAGAGGTGCGCAGTGGTCGATTTCCATCAGCTCAGCCAGCCCATGAATGGCCTGCTTGATTAATACGTGCTTTTTCCAGTCTCTTGCGTGTAATTTGAGCTTGTCTGCCATGTAATTAAACCGAAAAGGTCGCAGTTACGCCTGCCGTGATAGCAAGGCCTTTCTCTGCTTGTGGTCTTTACCCCCCTCCCCCCTAGAGGCAAGTGCAGTGTGATCTCGTTGTGGTCCCCAGGTAGAGGCATTTTCTGAAACACGCTGGTTTTCCATCTCTGAGTCTGCCCTGCCGTAAATATTGTGTCCAGCCAGCTGGGGAGGTGCTATTGGCTTGTCGACGTCAAGACTGAGTGCAGTGGCTCACGCATGTGTGCAGCAAGGCTGCTTTCTGTGAGGTCCTCTCCTTTGTGCTGCATGGGCGCTCTCCATTCACCTCCGAGTCCCTGTGTGTATGTGTTTGCATGCGGTATGTATGTTTTGGTACATATCTATGTGTGTGTTTTTGTGTATGTCTCTGTGTGTGAATGTGTTTCAGTGTGTGTTTCTGTTTCTCTGTCTGTATTGTAGGCCTGCACGATGTGCAATGTTAGTATCGATATTGCATGTTATGCACATGCAATTGTCACATCACAATGACCAAGATAGTCAGTCGGGTTCAGAGTTTCCACTAGTGTGGTATATTGTAGAATTGTCCTATTATTTTTGTATCCAGACCAAAGTAGAGTTTAATCTGGACCATGCAACTGATCGTTGCCCAATGAGATTCATTAAAACATTTTAACACTGTCACAGAAAACAACGCTTAGCAAGCTTTACAATTTTAATGATTGTTCCTTTTCAAGATTATCTATAATACGTAAAAAAATCAGTTTAAAGTTTACTGCTGCTGTTTTTGCATGAGCTCTGCATGCGATCATAATCATTCTCAAATTTATAGACAGTGTGGTGTGTTTGCAAGAAATTTAACAAAAATGACGGAGGATGAGAAAGGCAAACAATGACTGGTCATCAAGACATTCGTCTTCCGCTGTATGAAAATATTTCGGATTCCGTATAGACGATATTGAATAAAAGCAAGTGATTTGTCGGCACTGCTTTGTTTATTTTGGCGCAGCAACAGCACCAACTTATTTGATTCTGTTGGTATTTCATTCAACTTAATTTATTATTTTGTTTCTATTTGGCTATAGTTTATTTTGGGTACATTTTATGAATTTTGCAATATTGAATATTGCAGTTATTGCAAAAATGTTCAAATATCTTGATATTTTTTCCAATATCGTGCAGCCCTTGTGTTTTGTGCATGTTTTTCTGTGCGTTTAGTGTGTGCGTGTGCGTGTGCTTCCGTGCGTGTTTAAAATGTGTGTGTGTCTTCTGTATGTGTCTCGGTGCAAGTGTGTTTTCTGTGTGTCTCTGTGTGTTTAACCATGGGTATGTGGATTTAGTTTGTATCTTATGTGTCTTTGTATTTTTGTGTCTCTGTGTTTTCTGTGTGTGTGTGTGTGTGTGTGTGTGTGTATAACACCTGAGGAGACGCGCTGATCAATAAGGTCGATCTTCTTTCTTTATTGTTGGGTTTTATGTAAAGTTGCTCAAATGCTCTCAGGTATGGCGGCCCTGAACGGTGGCCTGGGCGCCGCAGCGCTCACCAATGGCACGGCCGCCTCCGTGGACGCCCTGAGCCAGGCCTACTCAGGGATCCAGCAGTACGCCGCGGCCGCCCTGCCCACGCTCTACAGCCAGTCGCTGCTGCAGCAGCAGGGTGCCGCCGGCAGCCAGAAGGAGGGTGAGTCACCCGGGCCATGAAACAAAACAAACGCAAGTTCCATGAGTGTCCCCCCACTTACCTGCTTCCCTCTCTCCATCCTGTCCTATTCCTTCTATTATCTTTCTGTCACTCCCTGCCCCCTGTCCCGTGCCTACTCCCACGTCCTGTTGTAGCCTCTCACTCCTTCTGGCACCCCCTGACCACCCCACCCCCCGTTTGGGATCCGACCAACGCCACATGAAATGATGTGTCTCCCTCATCCCTCATTCAGGTCCAGAAGGTGCCAACCTCTTTATCTATCACCTTCCCCAAGAATTCGGGGACCAGGACATCCTGCAGATGTTCATGCCTTTCGGAAACGTGGTCTCCGCCAAAGTATTCATCGACAAACAGACCAACCTAAGCAAGTGCTTCGGTGCGTAGCCCTCATTATGCACCATGTGATCCAAGTCTCAGCTGTGCGATTCTTGTGTTTCTGAGATCAAAGGGAATGTCACTGTTTAATATTTGTAGTCAGCAATAGTAGTCCATGTACCCTGGTCTGTACCTGGACCAGCTACCCGGTCTGCAGCTGGTCTGTTTGGTAATTTCATATAGCTTTCAAAACAAAGACAGACTGTTGTGTCTGTGTATGTCTGCTTTATTTATTTCTGTACACTAATATTACGCATGGGCTGTAAAATCAAAAAGTATCTAGTACAGCCTGGAGTCTGTACCAAGAAGTATAAGGGGCGAGATGCCACTGAGTCACGGGACGCAGCTACACAAGTGTGCAGTTGTAAAGATGTTATTTTGTTCAAAATGTTTGTCTTTAGGCTGCTGGAATAAATCAGAGCCAACAGTGGGATAACATGCAAAATGCATAGAGTCTGTGATGGGTATCAAACCTATAGCCTACCAAGCAAAAGTAACAGCTTTAGAGATTAAAAAATAAAATGTTTAAATGACAAAAGAGGGGGAAAAAAGTTCCATGACACGCTTGCTGTGTAGTGTTACAATCACTGTACAATCTCCTGTCATCTTTACAACATACAAGTGTTGTGGGTAATGTCTGACAGTGCATTCATTCACCTGTTACACTATACAAGTATTTCAAGCAGCTGTACGGATCAAATGTCGTCTCACGAGTTTGATCAGAATGTTTAAATTACCACAGGTTCTCTCTTTATATTCCTGCTTGTTTCCCATAATTCCAGCCAGTTAGTCGCACTATTTTTCCAAGCCAGCGTTCATAACCCACAGTTGTCATAAATGCTCAATCATACAGCTGGACTGCTTTTCAGGAGGAGTGGGGGTTAAGTATGAGAGAGGGAGGGTCTCCTGGGTCCTGAGCTTGATAGCTTTTTCATCCAAGTCCAGGTCCATCTCAGGTTACTATGTGTGAAAATTTAAAAGGGAAAAGGATATTCTTTAGGTGCGGGAGATAGCTATGGTGTCTCATAATTTAAATTATGCCGACAGAATAGATCAGGTTGTATCTAAATTTGGTAGAGTAAAAAAAAGACCCAAGAACCAGAAATACAGGACATGTCCAAGAATAAAGGGTGTTAGGTAAACTGTACCCACTCAGTTTCTTTTATTGTCAGTGTAATTCACCCAAACCTCAGTCAGCATCTCTCCTTCTCTGCCATGCTCACTGTAGCCATCCGCCCCCTGTCACTCTATTGCCCCATACAGGCTTTGTGAGTTACGACAATCCGGTGTCGGCGCAGGCCGCCATCCAGGCCATGAACGGCTTCCAGATCGGCATGAAGCGGCTGAAGGTGCAGCTGAAGCGCTCCAAGAACGACAGCAAACCGTACTGATCTTAGCACTAGCCCCTTAGCGCCCCCATGTTAGCACTGCTAGGGTAAGTCCGCCACAAGCCGCGGCTGGGTGGGGGGGGATCACTGGGAGGGGTTTGGGTGGGTGAGGGGTGGATGCTGTGCAGCAACGATTCACCACCAGAGGGAGACACTGTCTCATTAATTTTTGAGCTGTCATTGGGATTGATATGATTTTTTTTTTATTTTTCACATGACCGCTTCCATTCCCGCATTTTTGATTTTTTTTTTTTTTATGTATATATATATATTTTGTTTTTAACCTGCGCCTTGAAACGGATACGTAGCTATTACTGGTAGCTTCTGAGTTGTCTGAACATTTTTTTTTTCAACTGACTGTTTACTGCTACTTAAATTTTGTTGCACCAAACAGACGGAAAATCCGCGATGTCTGTCTCCACAAACATGACACCCGGTGGACGTGTCTGAAATCGGTGTAGACAAAAAGACTCACTTTAACCCCGACCCTGGGGCCAGCACGGAAATCCTGACACTGCTCTTACTCCGCTGGCCTCTGGGTTTTAAAGGGTTAACGTGGCGCCCTTTCAAAGTCAGTGGTAACAGAAGCCCAAATATGTTGCCCGATAAATGTGCCAACCATTAACTTATGTATGTTAGGAATATTTTTATTTAACAAAATTTAACGAAAAAGAACTATTCATTACTTGGTCAGATCACATTGGTCTTTGTTTGAATGCGATATTGTGTAGAACATTTAAAAATAATATATATATATACACATCTTAAATCCGTCTATTGCTACAAAACAAATAGCGTTACGGGGTGGAAACTGAAAATACTTGATGTTTCTTGAAAGATGAAAAAAAATTACAGTACAGAAAGCCACAGGCCTGTAAATTTTATTTGTAAAAAAGCAGTTCTATTTTTATACAAAAATTTTTACTGCCTCAGAAAACAGACTTTATTTATTGCCTTTTAATTTATTGGGTTACCTGTAGAGCAGAACTCACGGGCGTAGATAAGCTTGTGGAATAGTCTTATTGAAAGCCCAGAGAACATGGAGCCCTCGCTCATCACACATGTGACTGCCGCTCTCCAGAGCCGCTCGGAGGTCATTCCTCCCCACCCTGCTCTGTATTTTCTTTCCTTCTCTTCCACCACCCCACCCTACCCCATCCTCTCCATCGGTAGTGGTTCTTCAGCTGTCCGGACTCCCATCGTCCCATTCCGTTCCGTCCGTCCGTTTGTTCGTTCGCAAAAACTATCAGTGGCTCTTTTTCCTTCAAACAAAAATGCCATCCATCCTCATGCCTCTCTTATTTTTCTATTTTTACCTTTTTTTTCGGAGGCTTGTTCAAGATGGATCGCTTAGGGTGCTAAGCGTGTTTGTGTGTGTGTATCGAGCGAGCGTGTGCGTGTCCGGTATACATGTGAGGTTAGCCTCTGGCTGCGTGTACGTGTGTTTGTTGTTGTTGTTTTAAATGCAAATTCTAATGTGAATCCTAGCTTTCCGTGATAACCTGGTGATTTGCATTGCTGTTTTGTTTCCTGTGGCCATGATCTGAAATGATGTAGTCTTGCGGCTCTGGCCCCCTGTGTGTAACTCTGTCCTCTCCCTTGTTTTCTCCCTAGAACATCTTCATTCCTGTTAGCTCATCGTTTGCCTAGCATGTCTCCGTGGCGTCCAAAAAAAAAACTCAAACGTCTCATCGTCCAGTCATTGTTTTTCCTGATGTCTTTCTGAGCTCACCTGATCATAACCTGGTCTCCTTCTATTGACCTATTGACCTTTGAACCTAGCTTGACCTTTTTGGATTTTTTTTCTTTTTTTTTTGCATGTGACCTCATTTTGAGCTTTTGAACATTGGAAAACGGGGAGGGCCGGGGAGGGAAAAAGAAAAAAAAATCAATGTGAAAGCGTATCTGTATTCATACATCAGAACTTTTAGAAACAAAATCAGAAAAAATAGTTTAAAAACAAAACCTGTGGCAAATATTCTTTGGTTGTTTTTTTTTCCTCTCAGTTTTTGATTTATTTTTTTTAATTTTTTTTTTCCTTTCTTTTCATGATGGTAAACTTGAAAGTACAATACAGGGATTGACATTAGGTAAAGCTGCTGGCACCACTAGCAATATGAGGCCAGGAGTTACCCTTGTCAGTTTCTAGGAAAAATAGACTACTTCCGAACAGTTTTTTAAGAAAAACTGTCTGATTAATATTAGGATCTCTCAGAGCTCTGTAACAGTTTTTACATTTTTCAGGCAGTGTAAAGTTTTTTGATAAGGCCATTTGAAGTGGCTTACTTTCTGATTTAAATCTATATACAAAACCACTTTTTTCTAGAGTAGTTTAAGGTATAAAAAATAATAATAATAATTAAAAAAAAGATTTGCCCTGTTTGGGGGGAAAATGCTACCTACTTGTCACCTTTTGCTGAACTGATTCACAGTTAGACAATCCGTGGTTAAATGCACATGAAATTACCTATATTTTATACTGTTTAAATGTATAGAGAAAAAAAGAGACAACAAGTGTAACCTTCGTATACGTCGGTGCTTTTTGTGGATTTAAGTTGTGGTAACTTCACAGGTCCAAGAGTCTTACGTGTTCCATGTTTTTAAAAACAAGACTAAAAATCGGTTTACTTGAACAATAGACAAAGCCTTTCATATTATTGTTATGATTTAAATTTTTTTTTCTTTCTACCAGTCCCTTTTTGCAAAATCTCTTATTGGGTAAATTAGCTATTTGAAATTCCAAAAAAAAAAAACAAAAAAAAAAACTGAAAAAAACAAACAAAAAAAAACGTGTCAGCTTGTGAAGCATCGATGTCATTTTTTTTTTTTCCTTTATATTGTGGAAAACAATTTGTAGATGTTTTGTTGTTCAGCAAAATGTGATTTCTTTTCTTATGAAGAAAAAAGCAACATCAGTGGAATTCCGTGCCAAATTCCAGAGGTACTTCCTACATAGAGCTTCAGTGTATTTCGTGTGAACTTATTTGATAACATGGGTATTTTATTACTTCTGTGTTTTGTATGGATCCCTCATATTTAAAGATATAGATTTAAAAAAAAAGTTTAACTTGCTATTCTGTGGTCTTGTTGCCTGAAAAGTGTTCATGTTTTTTGCTTTTTATTTGTAACGATGTACAAAGTGCCCATGTTTCACAAAGGCAAGCACACACACGCACGCACGCGCGCACACGCGGCTCATGGTCTTTTGGTCTTTCTTTTCAAGTGTGGGACCCCTGAAGGTGAGACCCTCCGCAGCCAGCCTTCACCCCTCGCTTCCCATGATCCCCTTCTCTTCCTGTGTCTCTCACTCACACACCATCTCACGAGGCCTTTGCATGCGGTTAGTTGACCTGCTAGGCTAAAGGGCCAAAATCAAAGCCTTACTTCAAGAGTCTTTTCCTCCTGTCCCCATCGTGTTAGATCAGTACAGAAACCGTGTTATGGTTGCCTCTGTTAGTTGGTGACTGTGTTCGTCTTTGTTTACATCCCTGGGGCATGGCACCATAACTCTAGGAATGTTCCAGCTATAGAGCAGCAGGCCTAAGTCCAGACGCCCTACATGCATGACTCAAGCACGTGCACACGTGCCCTCTGCTTATATCACGCCAGCAAGCCAAGGTTCAGGAGTTCAGAAACCTACCAGATCCCTCTAAGCCAAGCACACCTAAGAGTATTAATCAGAAACGGTGATCTCCATGTCTTTCTATGATTAAATGCAAATGCTGAGAGGCTGTCAGTATTATTGTGGAAGTACCTCATTGGTCTGGGACACAAAAAGTATTATTTTATTTAAATTTTTTAATGAAACCTGGCAGATGTAAATAAGATGTTATTGTCAAACACAAACGTTATGTTATCGATCTGACGGACAGCCTAAACAGTTTACTCATGCCAAAGTTATTTGTTTACTTGTATAACAGTCTAAAAGTTTACAAGGCACAGGATGACAATCCTGTCGGTTTTTGCAGTGTTGCAATATGTTCTGCACAAACATACACACACAGACCCACACACCACACTGTCCCTGCCTTGTAGAGACGCGTTTACCGTCAGCAAACCGTGACACCGTTTTTTAACAAAACTCACCCACCGCCTTAACCGAAGGGCTGATGTACCTACCAGTGTTTCAGACTCGTCTGCCGGTCTCAAGCGTCAAAGAGGCTCTTAGTGCTCCCACCCTCAATGTGCTGGTTATTCTTCAAATGTAGCCGTAACGTTTCTCCTGGGACCACAACTCAATTTTCTTCATTATTCTGGCTTTGACTGCAGAACAGAAAAGTATTTTTTTTTTAACTCCAGAGAGAGTTTTTGCTTTTGTTTAGTTTTAGTAGTATTAGGGCAGTTGGAGTGCATTGTAGCATTATTACTACTTTTACTGCTATACCAGACATCCCCCCTCTCTCGGAAGCTCCGGGAGTCTCTCGCAAAAATAACAGCAGCTCCCTGACACGTGGGAATGGCGGCGGTATCATTTACCTGCAAAAAGTTTCACCACCTCAACTGTGGCCCACCGTGTCGGCAAATTTTACCGCCAAATCCCTCTGCTACCGGAAGCAAGGAATCTGAATTTCACTTTGTGCGCCTGAATATTTTTTCGGCCTAGCTGGTGTGACCACACCTTCATTTTTAATGCTGTCGTGTTGTCTAGACATTATACCATGGTATACAGAATTTGGAAAAGCAAAGCTATTTTGGTATTTCCCAATAAAATTTGTCCAGCCCAGCTGGGGGGATGGTATTTTCGAACGAACAGAGATTTTCTGACTACAATGTCACGTGTACGGATTACTGTAATATCGCCTGAGCCTGCAAAGCACCCCCCTCTCGATTGTCCCTCATCTGCCTCACTGAAATGAATATGCCAAAGGTGGGATGTCTGCTATATTAACAACGATTAAAATAATTTCTAAGAAAATTGTGCATTATTATTATTTTATTATTATTGATGCTATCCTCTACCTATTATAGTAGTGCTAATATAGTACTGATGGTGGCATTAACATATTTGTGTTCTTATAGTGATCATTTATTTAAGCTTAATTTTAGAATTTAATGACTTTGCAGAATATTATGAACAATTGGAAACTGCAGTGGAAGCCTAGATTAACTTAAGGCACGTGTAAGCAAAGACCAAAAACAGATCATTACGAGGCGAAGGTCCCGCGTAGGTCAGGTTGTGCCACAAATGCAACCAGGAGAAACTGACGTGAGTTACCACGACAGCCTGTCAAGGTAGTATAACTTAATAGCTTTTCAAATTGCAAAGAAGGCGTCTTAGTGGCATGTCGCTTTCGGCGAATTTTGCAGGGTTTTCCGCGTATCTGCTGCATTGCATGTGTGCCCCCTCTCTGCTTGAGTATGGGGGTACAGGCGCCATCGTTTGCCTTTCCCCTAAAAGACTCCCCGCAGTCTTTCCCACATCCTCGATTGGCCGAGGGACTTTTGAGATTCTTTCCAACAAGGATCGCATTTGCACTCTTCTTTTTCTACAAATTCAGTATAACTGTTTTTGTCTAATTTGTGTGTCTGTAATTTATCTGGTTATTAAAACTGTAAATAGCCTACATTTGCAAATGGAAAATGATTGCATGAATAGCACACACACAAACCTGCTTACTCACAGGTCACCAATTACACTAACTTGTTAATTAACCCGTACATCCACTCACAGATGCAAACAGGATCGTAGTAAATCTCAGAGCACAATCCTTATCCGGGATCGAAGGGTTACCGTATCTCCGACTGTCGGTGTTTCACACCAGGACAAGTCAGTGGCCAGATAGGACGTCCGTGTTAAATGTTAAAAAGCACAATTTTTCTGGCTTTCTGTGGAGTCTCTCACCTCGGGGGCTTTTGAACATCAAGCTTGTAGGATCTGAATCTTGTGTCACTGTTTGTTTTTTAATTTTATTTTTCCTTTATAATTATCTTAAGTGCTATTTAATGACAACGGAATAAAAGCTGTAGTTTCTTTGCATTTCTGGTTTATAATGTCAACATTTTGAGACAAAAATATGTATGTGGTTTCTCTCCTGTGACGTAAGAGCTTGTTGTCTGTGGATTAATATCATTTACTTTATTATTAAGGGTTTGAGTAGTTTTAAGTATTGTCTTGAGAAAAGCCAAAGTCAATGCATTACAGTGGAATATGTCGGTGTGATTTATGTTTGTTTAACAACACTTCAAACTCTGTCATTGGATGGGATTTTAAAAGTACAAAAAAGCAGGCTTTCCTATTTCTACAAACAGATTGTACTTATGCATTTTGTAACAGTGGAACTTTTTATACGGAGATTAAAGGAACAAAAAAATTGGAAAATTGTCTGGCCTCGTCGTGTGGCCGGACCATGACTGGTTCTCGAGTTTGATTTCTAGCTGGCATGAAGAAAGTTGGGTTTTGATATAAGATTTTCTAGAAGAACTTTGGCTTGATTTCTTTGATCTGTTCTTTTCCCCCCTCACCTTTTATTTTGCTTTCTGAAAAGGGGCGAAGCGTGCTGGTTTTCTTTTGACTCATACATAATAATGAAGTTTGTCAATACAAAAGCGGTAAGTTTCATTTAATGTATTGTGCCGTTTACACGATAAAAAAAGATTAGGATTAGACGTATTTAGTCACATTCAGTGGATAAATGTATTAGTTTAACGATGAGAAACTAATTAGAGATTTTTTGCTTTTAGCTGTTTAGACTTTTCTGGTTCTTCTGTCTTTCGCTGTGAACTTAACTGTGTAGCTGGAACAGTCAGACTTATTTTTGTAAACGTATGTTCTTGTGTGATGCAGTTTTTTGCTTCTGTCTCCAATATTAAACCATTTTTCCTAATACTTGTCTCTCTTTGCGTGTTGTGTTGTTCTGGTGCTTGTCCGTGTTGTTGTAATAACATTCCCGCGACTCCCATGGCAGTGTCTTCACGTTCTTCTCCCGTTTCTCCTGTCGTTTTCCTCTTTCCCCTTTTTATTTATAAGCTACAGTCGATTCCATCCCAGTGAATGCTCATTCAGTGTCGTATCACGAAACACAGGGAATATACATATGCAGCACCTATGCATATTCCTGTGTAATTCACCTTGTGAGCAGATGAAAGAGAGAGGAAAAAAAGAGACTCACAAGCATGATGTTTTTTTTTTTCTTTTCTTTTCACCGTGCCGCCAAACCGCAACTTTGCAATTGCATTGTCAAACGGCCGTGGAGAGAATAAAAGTGCTCAGAAAAAAAGACGCAGTCCCCAGATCGCTGCTGTAATTAACACACCATTGGAATAAACAGTGAAAAGGTAACGCCGCCGGCGAGGGGAAGGTCACGTGACGACCTCTCGGGCCGGCCGGCGGAGACCCAAAGGAGGCAGCACTTCTCTCCCTGATGAGCGATCGTCCCTCATCAGGAGTCGACTGTACCGTGTCGTTTTTTTTTTCCTTCTTTTTTTGTGCTGACGCTCTAGCCGTGACTTCCTTTGTCTCTCATCCCTGTCCTGGGTCACTTCTGTGCTGTGTGCCTGTCCTACTGCATCCCCCGGTAGCAATCTCGGTGGCCGCGTGGCTGCTGTAGAAATAAACCTAGTAGATCAGCGGACAGTGTGCATTTAATTAAAGGGAGCCGTCAAACATTGCACGGCCGGCGGCAACATAGGGATATAGGGAAACGACGAAATGACCAGCAACGTGCATTTTGTGTCTTTAAAACATTCTCTCTCTAAATCGTTTTAATTTTATTGTATATAGGGTACCAAGGGCTGAAAGCTGCAGTGTATTTGGGAGGTTGGGAAGGGGCGTGAAACTTATTTTAAGTTTAGGATGGAAAGATGAACTTTACATAGTCTGATTTGTCCAGTTATGGGACCATCTAAAGAGACGCGTAGCTGTCACATCTGTATGCAGTAGAATCTCAGTAGGTTACACTCCGGTGTCAGTGTAAACAGTGTCAGTTCAGTGTCATATTGAAGTGTATACATATATCCTAACACAGTAATCTTCACTGGCCCCTGCTGTTTTGTTTATATATACATATATATACACACACACACACACACACACACACACACATTTTATTTGGGGATTTTTTTTATTTATCTATTGCCCGATTTTGTATCTATTTGGTTTGATGCAACTTGCCTGCTTACAATCAGACACACTGGAGCATTTAGAAATTGTTTCACTGATTATTCTCTTAGCAGATGTAATTAATAAGCATAACGGTCCATAGAAACTATGTGTATGGCAAAGACATGCATTTTCACTGGGTACGGAGGCCTATATAATGGGCCCACAGCAGCAAATGAACAGTTCCAAATCCGCTTATTTTAATCTGCGTTGGGCTTTTTTTTCTGAAGTCGCTTATAATTTAATTGAATTACGGGTTGGGTTTTTGGGGCTTGTTCTTATTTTGTGGTTGTGGTTTTATGACTTTTTAAAATAATTATGTGTTATAATGTAACAATGAGTTATCATTTGAAGAAATTCAAATATTAATGACAATTGTAATAGAGACCCAGCCCATCACTGATTGAACGATTGACCTTAGACAGCTGACATAATATATGCATAGTATAGGCTTACGTGTATAACATAGCTTAAAACTTAACATCATGCCATCAAACGCTGTCCTCGGTTCAGGGCATGTGTAACTAATCTTGGGTAGTAATTTCCCCCTGATATGAATAAAACTATTCTTAGTTGTAATCTCATTTAACTTTACATACTATCATACTGTCCATACATACATAAAACCGCGGTATATGGTATTTTGACGGTATTTTGATTTTCTACAGCAACACCATTTATTCACGGTGGGGGGGGGCGCTTGGGTTTTCATGATAAACCCTTTTTTAAGTTACTGTATTGCCGCATTCTTCTTCTAATTCACATATTAATCCACTGGTTTTCTTGCTGGATAGTTCCTGCCATAAAGAGTTATATACTGTCACAGTAACAAAAGAAAATGATAAATTAGAACAATGCCTCCGTTATTTCAGTTACTGTTGTATACATGTTATATTCACAAGGAACACGTATAATATGGCAAACAGGATAAACTGTGCTCCATGTGATCTTGTATATTGGGCTAATTTTTGGGCTTGATTTCTGTCTTATTTTGCACAGTGGGCTTATTTTGGGCTTGTTTTCAAGGGTGAGGTTGCTTGTTTGTCCCTTGACAATGAAACCTCAAAGGGCGGGGCAGCTTAAATCTGGTGTACCACCCAGGCCCAGTTCTAGACTATATCAAATGGGGGGACAATAAGAGATGTTGGTGGGTCGCATCTTTGGCTCTAGTGGGGCATGCAGAACATTTGGTGGGGCATTACCCCCCCCCCACCACCTGTGCCCCTGCCTAGAACCAGCCCTGGTACCACCTGTGTTGGGTTTAACGAGAAGTGTCGGAAATTCAAGACTATGCCTACAAAGTGCATGGCGGGAAATGGTAAGTAATAAGCAATGCCTTGTGACTGAGTTAATTGTTTATTGTTCTAGTCTGAAGTCCCGCATCTCAACACTTGAAATAGCACCCCCTGCCATGGAATTGCAATGAATAAGACAAGCAGCAGCCAATGCACATCTTAGTGTGGGGTACACTGCCCAATCGACGATAAGCATAGATGCACCAAGCAGAAGGAGATGCTCACTGCGACGTATGCAGTATTCACCCTAAATGCATCACGTGTAAACATTGCGCTGGCCTTGCGGTGCCTGCAAAAGCGTGCTTTCGCATGAATATATACTCAGGGTGACTTCTTTCTACACAGCATGGGATGGTTTGTGAAGAACTTTGTCGCCGTGCATGTAGCCATGAGAAATAAAGTGCAAGAAATGAAAAACCTAAATCAAGCGCACGCACTTTGGGAAACTAAAGGGAGAGAAGTGGGTAAGTGGCACAGAAGTACGTGATCTTACAACCCGCCGCGGCTTGTCAAGGTCATGGTTTCAGCACTTCAGCGTGGTATTTCTCTCCCTTCATCAGACACTACTCACTAAAATTCAGCTGAAGCACGATGATAAAAGTCTTTTAAAGCCATTAACGAACTGATTTAAAAAATGAACCAGTGTGATTCAGGCCTCAGACCCAAAATACAATGGTTTTCCAAACTAATATACTTTGGCCATATTTGAAACAAACCCCCTATACAATAAAGAGAGGATCCGTCTCATACTTGATAATATGGTTACGTTGATGTAGACATTCTTGAATCCTTTAAAGCAGACCCTCACAAATGGTGTAATGTTAACAGCACCGTTTCTCTATTGCTGCGACAGCAGCAGGAGCAGCTCCTTCCCTTTCCTCACAGCAGTCGGCACTGGGCCCGTTGATTAAATCAGCTCGGCAGTCCCGATGGCGTGGTGTATCGGCGTCGTGGGAAGGAGGTGTGGGCCAGCGCTCCGCCACAAGGCACTCTAGGCTCCCGTGCTGTGTTTGCGGTGGACATGCAGCCTGCCTGGCAGAGCTTGCTGTTTTTAATTAAAGTTCCCCGAAGAGCTCTTAACACCGACTTGTATCTGCAGCGAAGGGGGCTCTAAGAATGGCTACACACTCGCCACTTTAACTTCGTTGTTTAACGTAATTCATTACTAGCTTAATTTCCAAATTCTCTCACCACAAGTCCCATGGAAGATGGCTCTTAGTGTAACCATTAGCACAAAACGAACTAGGCTATTCATTTGGCCAGCAGCTCATTCCTCCTCTTCGCTGGGTCCAAGTGTTGTCTCTCCTTTGCAGTCACCCCTGATTTTTTTTTTTTAATTTTACTACTGGACATGCTGTAGCGTGGAACTAGCATTTTCATTTGTAATAGGTAGTTGATTGAAAAGTACAGAAAACTAGACTCGTCTTCTCCCAGTACATAATAAATTACTTCAGGCTACCAAGGCTAGGTCCTCCCTGATGCATCCAGGAAGTGAGAAAAGACAGACTTTCAAACTAATAAAAGAAACATCATCCATGACAGCTGCTGTCACTGGCCCCTCACCAGAGGTCCCTCTGGAGCCAGTCACAGATCTGAGCTTTCATTTTCTTTCATTCTCCCCCCCCCCCATCCCTGACCCCCTGTCCTGTCCACCTCCCTCTTGGCCAGCTGTCTTGGTGTCTGCAGCCCCATACTTCAGTTCCTGCTGGTGATAAAGTAAAGGGTGGGAGGGGGCTTGGTCACAGTACATGGAAATGACCAGGAGCATCCTTCCAAAGCAGGCCCCTTTAACACCTGGATCAGCTGAGTATGGGCTTGAAGATTAGCCAGATGAACCACTGTTCACTCAGAGCAACCAGTGCTTACAGCTTTACTGCACCAATTGCTCGTGAGTGGAAGCATCCCTAACCCTCCCCACCTGTTTACCATCAGCACTTAATCCGGTGCAGGTTCATGATGAAGGAGCCTATTCCAAGAAAACCGGAGCACTGGACACACTGGATGGGATACCAGTCAATTACAAGGCACAACAAACTCTCTCTTACACACACACACGATATTATAAACAAAAGCATTTGCTAAAAAAATGTAGATTCACAAGACCCCTCTAGAGGGACCGGTTCATCTAATCTGCATGTATTTGAGTTATAGGTGGGAACCCCTCTGCAAAGGCACAGCTATTCTTAAATGTATTAGATAATGATATGATAGCAGCCCTTAATGATGGGCAAATGAAACTTCATGAACCACTTGTTGTATTGTCTGACCCCACTAGATGGTGCTGTCTTTTCAAAAAAAGGGCTCAAAGCATGCCCCAAAGCAAACCAAGAGCACCATCTAATGGGGTCAAAAAATACTCCTGAGGTTTCATTTGGCCATCACTATCAGCCCTGAGAAGTGTAGTGACTATGGATATGTATATTCTTTTCATTGCATTAATGGCACGAATGTGTTAAATTCTATCACTAACAAATATGCCTCCAGCCCTTAGTGTGTGCCGTTTGCATCTTCTATACAGGGTCCATCTTCTCTACTTAGCCCAAAGACATGGGTTCAGGCAAAATTCTGACAACATCTGACATCGACCAGAGTGTCAGCATACTGGTGTTCTGTCCACGATGTACCTCGCCCCTGTAGTCACAGAAAATGCAAAGGCTGTGACATTTAAAACGGTTACATTATACAGAAAGAGTTCCACATGTCAGATGGCAGGAATTTTGGAGAGCAGATTTCTGAAAATGGTGGACATGTGCTGGCAGGTAAATTACAGCAAGGGCACAAAATCACTACAGTAGCTAGTGGTGTAGCCCTGCTGGCCTCTGTGGAGGTTATAAATAGATTTGACCTGGAGGAGTGTTGGGGGGAGGGTAAAACTGCTGTTGTAACACAATGACAATCAGCGTGAATATTCCAGAGGGAACCTTTATTTTCTTGCCTGATTGGTAGATGACAGCTCTGTTGTCTGAGTGAGTCAAGTGCTTGTTTGGCATGAGAGGGGTAATGACACCATGGCTGTGGTTGCCATAGAGCTGATGAATTGGTTCTGATTGTGGTATCCAGGCGCTGGAGGCAGGGTGGGGTGGGGGAGCAGGGTGGCAGGAGGGCAGCTAAGCATCACTGTTTAGCATGGATTCACGTATTTATGAAATTTTTTATTTAAGCCAGCCTCTGAATTTGAGAACCGTATTGCCTATACTAATAACATAACACATTCACATGATCAAATTAGTTCACAGAGCAGCTAAAAGTACATGTAAACAAACCTTTAGCTGTAAAAGAGAAAATTCTGATGATTCTAACTATTTACCCCTGTTAATAATTGGAATTTCAGCAAAATGCAAAGACTCGTTTGTATATTGTCAACAAATTATCAATATTTCTCTTTGGCAACTTTGATCTGACCATACCAGGCCCAACGTTCATCACATTTTATATAATCCCACAGTGCAAATTTTTCATACAAGTATCTCATAATTTCATTTAACTCAAACAATGCAGCCCAAACATGAATCGCTTGAATTGCAGTTATGGTATATTTTGCTGCCATCTAGTGACTATTTTAGGAGTTGCACTATAATAAAAAATATGGCCCCAGTTGAAAGCAACCTGGTTTAACTGTGGAAAAATGAGGATGGATACATAACCCCCCCCCCCATTTTTGGAGAGCGAAAAATGATATAAACGGAAGGGGGGGCAGCAGCAGATTTCATGCCACTATGTATCCAAAGTGCAATATCCAAATCAACCAATTAACCATCCACAACGTAGTTTTAAAAAAAATTGGGATTTTGTGTCAAATGTAAATAAAAACAGAGTGCAATGACTTACAAATCATAAACCCATATTTAATTGAAACTAGAACAAAGACAACATATCAGATGTTGAAACTGAAAAATTTTGTTGTTTTATGACAAATATATGCTGAATTTGAATTTAATGCCAACAACACCTTTCAAAAAAAGTTGTGACAGGGACATGTTTACCACTGGGTTGCATCACCTCTTCTTTTAACAACACAACATGTAAACGTTTGGGACCTCAGGAGACCAGCTGCTTCAGTTTTGAAAGTGAGATGTTGCCCCATTCTTGCCTGAAATAGGATTTCAGCTGCTCAACAGTTCAGGGTCTCCTTTGTCGTATTTTTTGTTTCATGATGTGCCAAATGTTTTCAGTGGGTGACGGGTCTGGACTGCAGGCAGGCCAATCTAGCACCCAGACTCTTCTACTAACTACACAGAATGCAGTTTGGCATTGTCTTACTGAAATATCCAAGGCCTTCTCTGAAAAAGACTTTGTCTGGATGGCAGCATGTTACTCCAAAACCTGTATATATCGTTCTGCATTAATGGTGCCTTCTCAGATGTTCAAGCTACCCAAGCCGTGGGCACTAATGCACCCCCATACCATCATGGATACTGGTTTTTGAACTGTCCCCTGATAACAAGCTGGATGGTCCCACTCCTCTTTAGCCCAGAGGATGCGATGTCCATGATTTCCAAAAGGAAAGAATTTGAAATTTTGATTCATCAGACCACAGGACAGTTTTCCATTTTACCTCAGTAAATCTTTAACGAGTTTTGGCCCAGAGAAGTCAGCAACGTTTCTGGATCACGTTTAGATACAGTTTCTTCGTTGCATGGTAGAGTTTCATCCTGTATTTGACAATGACTTTCAGAAGTGTTCCTGAGCCCATATAGTGATTACCACTATAGAATCGTGTTTGTTTTCAATGCAGTGCTGCCTGAAGACCACGGCAATCCCATACTGGATTTCGGCTTTGTCCCTTGCGTACAGAGATTTCTCCAGATTCTCGGAATATTTTAATATTCCGTACCAGTCAATTACAAGGCACAACAAACTCTCTCTTACACACACACACGATGTTATAAACAAAAGCATTTGCTAAAAAAATGTACCGTAAATGATGAAATTCCCAAATTCTTTGCAATATTATATTGCAGAACATTATTCTTAAATGATTTCACTATTATCCCACCCAGTATTTCACGAGTGGTGAACCTCTCCCCATCCTTACTGCACAGAGACCCTGCCTCTCTGGGAGGCTCTTTTTATACCCAATGATTTTACTAACCTGTTGCTAATTAACCTAATAAGTTGTGAGATATTCAACTAGGTGTTTTGTTTTAGCATTACACAGCTTTTCCTGTCTTTTGTTGCATGTCTTTTTAAGAGAAAGCTTAATTATGAAACACCTGCCACCTTCTCTTCCGAGGGGAAGGAGGACATTGTATTATTATTATTATTGTTGTTGTTGTTTTTATTTTATTATTATAAAATAACAACAATAATAATAATAGTTGCTGTTTAGAGGCATCTGAAAAACCCAATAGTAAAGCAATGTTTTTTAAAGCAACGGCAAGGGTCTTGCATTAAACATTTCCCCCCAACTAGCACCGGCGCTCCCCCCTTGCCATCACGCATCTGAGCATGCGGCTCTGGAGCTGAGCTCCTGCCAAGCCGAATTAGCCTGCTGACATTGAGCTACTGACAGGCACAATCAGGGCTAAATCAGACGAAAAATCACCACATTTTGCAGGGCTTATGAACAAAAGAGAAACTCCAGTATTCTTGGGCTTTATATACAACAGATGGGTCATAAATGTCATATTATGCAGCTTTGTTGGGTATAAAAAGTTTACATTCCCATTAAATGTTTTCAGTAGCCACCTCATCAGTTAGGCTAGAACGTAACACAGAGATGACAACATATATTAGAGAAAGCGAAGTTTAATTCGTTAGTTTATTAAAATTCTAGGGTTAACAGTTCACTGAACCCCCCACTTGCCCTCACACACACACACACACACACACACACACATACAGCTTCAGAAAAATTAAGAGACCACAGCATCATTTTTTGTTTCACTCATTTCTCAATTTATGGGAGTGCATCTGTGAAGAATATATATTTTTATGCAAATTGCAGCCTGGCTCTTATTGATGAAGGACTTCTTCCTTGCTTTATGGGACTTCAGTCCTGTTTATAGTAGCCTGTTATGAATTGTCCTAGCAGTACACTTCACACCTGTACTTATTGTTTCCCCGCTCACTTGATATCATCCTCTGATTCATGAGAAACTGTCCCATGATTTAACGGTCATCTTTGGCATTAGAAAGTCGCTTCCTCCCTTTACCTGGCCGGTTTCTAGTCATCTCCAGTGTCCCCTGCTTCACCTTATTCTGGTGTACTGCTGACTTAGAAATTTTGAGCCTGGAAGCAACCTGCTGCTCAGCGTAGCCTTCTGAATGGCCTTCTAGAGTGGTCTCTTAATTTTCTCCCCGGCTGTATACGTTTGTATTCTTTCTTTGTGAGGACCGTCAATTCATTTCTGTGGGCATAACCCTAATCCCAACTATGACAACCTTAACCATAAGTAACCAAACAAAATACAAGACTATTGGCATTTTTAGTTTTTTTTATTGCAGTCAAAGATTTTTATAAAATTGAATTTCCCCTTGTGGGGACCAAAAAAATGCTGCCCACAACATCAAAATAACAGATTTGATCACATTGTGTGGACAATGACCCCCAGACTAAGTTACTGATTAGCTTTAGCGAGTGTGTGTTGACTTCAGAGGGTACTGTTTGAAGGGACCTTCTTCAGTGGATCAGCAGAGGCTGTGAGTTGCACTAATGAGTACTTAGACATGCAGCCACAAAGTATTGGGTTATTATTTTACCATCTAAAAGCTAATTGGATGACAGAAGTTACTAGATGAATAATTTTCCCAGCTGCTTAAAGACTGGTCAAATAAAAACTTAACTGCACCACAGTTTATCAGAGATACGTGATACATATTCGGAAGACAGAAGATAAGACTATAAGTAATCCGTAACTCAAATACCATTACACAAAGAATCCATTAACGTGGACCCTATGTATGCATGTTGATGGTACAAACAAATGGACAGTATTCTTGAAAAATCAGAATGTCTTTATCTTACAAACAATACACAGTCCTACATTTTAACAATAGTTCTGAAAATACTTATGGTAACAGTTTACTAGAGGGTTCAAACATATCTTTGTAACCCAGTTACTACTCAGGAGCAAATTATAAGGTAATAGAGTTCCTGCATATTTCAGTCCTTCACTCTCATGCTTCACTAGAAGAATCTCCCACATTTATAAGTTTGACTGGCACCATATATTCATTCTAAGGGAGGAATGGTGGGTCAGTAGGAAGCACTGTTGCCTCATGCCTCCAGGGTTGGGGGTTTCGATCTTGACTCTGTTGTGCATGTGTGTGTTGCTAGTTTGTTCTCTGTCTTGTGGATTTCCTAATGAAGAATGTGACAAAAACATAGAGTTAGGCTAACTAGCCGATCATAACTGCCCATAGTGTGGTTGTGTGTCCTGTTATGGACTGGCATCTCATCCAGTTTTGTGCTGCCAAGGACAGAGTGCAGACCTCGTCGTGTTAGAAAATACACATTATTAGATTTTTATCAAACTTAATGAATTTCAAAACTGTTGGTATTATATAACACCTAGAATACACTGAATCACATTTTCTTAATAGGAATTTCATTGTTCCAGAATGATACAATTTCACCTTCAATTATCTCAGTCCCGAACTTTAAAGCATCTCACCAAACCTTAATAGTTCCCCTAATAAGAGATCTGCGCTTGCAGAGGGTTCATTTCCATTTCTCCTGGAAGGAAAAATCCACACACAAGCAAAACGGCAAAAGCTTTCGGATTCAACATGGCCGGGAAGGTAATGCCGAGTGGCGGCGCATTGCCACCTGGAGTCGGATGACTGGCACCGCGTCCCGAAGGGGTTTCCACAGCCTGTGCGGGAAGTGCTTCAGTGTTTACTTCTGCATGTGCAGCAGGCTTCCAGGTACAGGAACATGGGCATTTTAAATATTAATTCCACCGAGAAAATGGCTTCAGAGACGTAAACGAAACGGATACTATCGCATCCGAAGAAGGTAATTATGCCTAATTGTTTTTTCCCTAATTATTTTAAAAGGTATAAATTCATCTGAAGTTTTCAGTGCGCATCAGTTAAAGCAACCCCATTTTATCTATATATGAAACATAAGCGGCCGCTTTACTAACCATTACAACAAGCGGAACAACCTCGGTCCCTCTTTTCTGCTGTATCTGAACGAACTGCAGAAATTTGCCGCGTTATGCCGAGTGTCTGCATAACATATCATTTAGACGCGGGATTCCTGAAAACTTTCGCATATTTTCTATTCAATGAGGCCTAACGAAAGTCAAACCCACCGACCACCTAATGCGGCTGGCTCACTATTGACTGACACTATTAGTTTGCAACAAGGAACACGATTGGCTAAAGGACACATATAGAATTAAGTGATTGGCCACGGGACATGACTCGAGGAATGCTATTGGCTCTGGTCCCCTCGAATTATTTGATGTGGGCTTTTTTAACGTTGGTGTTGCTTAATATTAGGGTACAATGACGGTAGATCTAGATTATGGGCGTTCGGAATAAAATTGTATCATGAGCACTTGTGAGGCTTTGCATATATCTTTTTGGTAGTATGTCTGCTTACCTTTGTTTTGCAGTCCAAAAATATATAGGTTACCGTTGCATTCTCTAGTCCCGTTTCCAGCTGCACTGCTTAAGTGCAATTTGCAATGTGAGAAACGCATCTAATCTCGATACAACAGAATGATATGATGTTACCTTTTTTGGTGTATATCTAAAATGTAAGGCGGTGCAGTTTTCCGGTTTATCGCACAGCCGGCACGTGACGTATTTCTCACCGCTGAACTGCAATAACGTGTCTTCTAAGGATCAAACCTTTCTTTTAAATTATCATAGTTCTCTGCTACATGAAATACACACACAGAGACATATATATATATATATATATTTTTTTTTTTTTCCTCCTTCTTTTGTGTGTGTATGTGTACATATATGTATGTATGTATAAACCGCTACCAAGGTTATTGCAGCATGTCCTGGGGCATGAACCAGCCCCCATTCACACTCTGAAGCCTTTAATCTATATCTCCTGTACTAAAATGTAGCACAAAGCACTCAGACCCCCTACAATGTGGAACTTAAGTTGACAAGATCTCCCCTCTCATACTCTTTTTTTTTTTTTTTAATTCATCTGTGCTCCCTACCCAGTCAGTTCTATCCGCTGCGGTGATGGCATCGTCAGGTAAACTACATATGAAAGGTGCAGAGTGCCTGAGAAGCATATGAAATCTTTTTTGTTCCTTATTTGCACAGTGTATTTGACTATTGGCGCTTTTCCACTGCCACCAGGAACCCAGCTGTACCCGACCAGTACCGCGAACTGACTTTTCCATTGCAAAATATGCGAGCCGTACCTGTGCTGGCCGAGCTGGTTGCGTCACTAGCACCTGATTGGTTGAAAGCACGGAGATAACAGTGATCTGTGTCAATAAGCATGGCTAATCTGAAGGAAAAAACGACATGTATATGTTGGAGTCAAGGATGTACATCAGAAATAAGCATACGTTACAAAAAAAGGTTAAACAGTTTGAACATATAGATAATATCCGCACCGCCTTCGTATTTTTACATTTTAAAATACACTGCACAAAAAAATTAAAGGAACACTTTTTAATCAGAGTATAGCATCAAGTCAGTTAAACTTCTGGGATATTGATCTGGTCA
>JAAGVU020000061.1:28235742-28260818 GCA_011763525.2 Mormyrus iriodes | reverse complement strand
CCTGAAGACAGAAACGCTTTGATTATATCATTGCGTTAGAATATAAGTATCTAACTTATTCAAATTACCTGCCATTTCTGATATTCACATTTCTTGTGTGGCAAACAGAATGAACCAGGCTGTGAGCTCCTGGGGGAAGGGTTGGAGGGACAAGTGAGGAGTTTTCAATGCATGAGGTTGTTATGCGGTACAGAAACAAAAGTTTGGTGTTGACAGCCTTCCCCTTGTGGCTCAATATCTCCCACTATTTGGTTCATGACAGTTACACAAAAGCTGTATTGATTTTTATATGTTTTAATACTAGAAATATATTCTAATAATCTAAAGCTTGAAATGACCTGAAATTCAAATATTTGATGGCACATCAGTGTTTGAGTGATGCAGAGATTGCATCATTGCAGGGTTGTCCAATCTGATCGCTTGAGCTCTACAGCACGTTCCATTGAGAAAATACCATATGGTGATTTTGTTAATCATCCCTCCGCATTTCTTTCTTCCATTGGTGAATTTGTTTTCTGGGCGGTGCAACAGACAGGAGAGCCTGTTGAGTCAATGGTGCCTTCCTCAGCCCGAACAGCCGGTTTACGAGTGGAAAGTGCCGGACAGGATACACAACGAGGGCTTGTGCGATGGGGGGGACCCTACCGTGCCCGGGGGACTATGAAGTGGCTCGCAGTTAGGAGATGTGGAAGAACAGCCACATGCGGCTTAAAAGCAATTCTGTGTGCATCAAATGTCAGACAGTTTAGTGCTTCCATTTATAATACAAATAGCTGGCAGAATAAGAACTGTCCCTAGTCTTCTAAAGGGTTGAAACCCTTTTCACAGTGTGGAATTTCAGTCTACAGCGCCGTGGAAACTGTAATCCGATTAAAAAAAACTTTCATTTGAGACAAGTTCCCCATTGTATGTCTCCCGTTCCCAAAACATTGCCTACTTGGAGTTGCCCTGCGTGTGTTTGGATTGCAGATTGGACCATCTTTCACCCAGAGACCGTTTTGCAGTCCTGTCATAAAAAAGCAGCCGGTCGAGTTGTAAAATAACTCTTTGTTTTGATGCATTGATATTCAGAAAGCTCGGCGCCAACCCAGCCAGCCCGTGCCACAGCAGCTCTGAACTGTGGAGCGGAGGAAGCAAGTGGGCTGGGAATGTGGCCTGTTGTGTACGGGAAGACGTAGTGAATTATTCAGGTCCTTCATGGTATCTCAGGACACCGAAGGTGCTCTTTATTTCAGAAGATGCTTGGGGGAGGAAGCAGTCTGTGTAATGATGCCAAACCATCTGGGATGGTGTACTAATCTTGAATCATTTAGCAAAACAAGCATCATGGGAGTTTGCGTTGTAACATCTCCATGGCCCTAAGTGGCCCAAGCTAAGTCAGTGGAAAGCAGCAACTGTCTTATTAAAATTTTCTGTAGTTCAACTGGGATGAAATGAACTTGACCACAGGAACACGGTGGTGTGTGCCTTGGGATATCTGTAAATACTTCTGTTTCTAATGGAATGTCATGCTGGATGGATAAACACGTGCTCTTACCCCCTTGTCTCCCAGAAGTTTCTTTTACTGTTCTACCAGTGAGGACCATGCGGAATTCTGAGGCTCTGCTCAAACCTTGATTTGAGCTTCTGACTGCTGAAGTGTTGGCTTAGTGGAAGTGATAAAATGCAAATGCTCCTTTCCCCACGGTACAGATCCAATACAACCAGCGGCCGAGTTTACGTATCTCAGGTTTTGGCGTGTACTTGAAGTAAGCTCGGCTCTCCCACCGGTGAATGTAGAATGTCAAAGCTGGAGGTCTGGTTCCAAGCAAAGCCTTTCAAGGATGTAAATGAATCTTGAGACCCAGAACTGTTAGTATTTTGCATTATTCTTTATCTACAGTTATAATGTGAGTGCTGAGTGAGGGAAGCTGGTAGGAGCTGGAGGACCTGAAAGGAGTTAGAAGGAGCAGGAAGAACTGGAAGGAGCTGGAGGAGCTTTTTTTGCGAAACTTCTTAAGGATCAATAACACACAAGGCTGCATAATTCTCTCCATATGAGCGGGTGGAACTTGGGCTTAGCCTTGACGCTAACCTTTGTTAGGCTATTGAAAATGACCGAAATGCCTATTTTTAAATGTCAATTAGCAGTGGAGCTGGAACAGACTTAGAAGGAGTGAATGTGGGAACCCAGGCTGGTGATGGCAAGATAACTGACTGCCTCTTTTCTAAGTACTAAAAGCACTGTAGGTACACATTAAAATATGTACGCACATGAGTTAGACCAGAACTATTTATAGTGCTTTTCAGAAGCAGGAGTTTGTTCTTTGCTTTCTGAAACATTTTAATAAGACTTTCCTTTTTCATTTTACTGTTCTGCACCTAATTTGAATTTTCCTCTAAATCTGAGCCTTTTTTTCCTGAATTCAAATTTTCGTTTGAGGGTGGATGAGGCTGACACCCATGGGAACATTGAACAGGCAATGAATGACGTGAATCAGGCCAATTAGGAACAAGTCAGCTACAATTTGGCATCTGGACCAGGAAGCACAACATGGGCGTCGCCTAGAGAGACGCCATGTGGAGCGCCCTGCATGGTGACGCTCATGAAGAAAAAGACAAAAACTGAAGGAAACGGTGGATAGTTTGTTTCAAGAAGTGTAGCAGCATTTGGCATCGAACAACAACGAACAACAAGTTTTTGCATCCATGCAGTGTGACAAAGCACGTGAAAAAAATCACTCATCGAAATGTAACTCAGCAAATCAACAGAGCGATGTCCAAAGACATGCAGTTAGGCTGATTGGTGTAGCTGAATTACCCGTCGTGTATGTTTCCTGCAATAAGCTGGCATTCTGTCCAGGGTGTCCCCTGCCTTCTGCTCTTTGTTTCCTGGGATCGGCTCCAGGCTCATTGCCGGTGCATCCAGGATAAGTGGTTGGAATATGATTGGGTAGGCTGCATTATCTTTAACTCCCTGATCTTGTCTGTTGAGGATATGCTCTCGCTGCTGTCATCACTGTGCTCAGTATTTACTGTTGAAGACCGTGATCAAATGGAGGATGCAATTTGAGTTAACAGCTTTACCCAGAAGCCATTTAGGAGCTTGTAAATCCTGCGTCAGCTCCTGCCTCCATTCTGCCTCAAGGGTGACCCATCACTGGCTAAGTCATTTGTCCCGAAACACCTTTTAATGAGTGCAGAGTTTGTGAGCAAATCAAGATACGATGGCTGGTGAACCAATAGTCCAGCATACTGTCCCTGGCAGCTTTGTCATGTCATTTCAGGCCTCCTCGGGGCAGCTCGAGAGACTTGAAGACACAGCAAGGTTTCCACTTTGAAAAAAGTCCAATCGCAGTGCTAAATTTACTCACTTTCGGGGGAAAGTGACATCTGTGCTAATTTACTGTTGAGGCTCCTTGTAGAAATAAATGGACGACCTAGGTGTTGCAGAGGTCCCATCTCAGCCCCATCTCACCTTGACTAACACAGCTGCGGGGGAGCTCTGGAGCTCTTTCTCTCTCTCTGTTCACCTGATGCACGTAGACAATGGTGGATCAGTGAAGGAGGGAGATGAGGTGACCATCTGCCGGTGTGGCATGCTTGAGGGAAAGAGGCATCCCTTGGCTGGTGTATTTTCTGTTGTTAATGGGCACCAGTCATCAGGTTTGGTCTCAGGTGGGGAGAGGAACCTCATTAGAGATTTAGAAGAAGGGTCAGGCTGATTATTCCTGCTGAGGCCTAATTACCGCTTGGCGGCGGGCGTTATTTTTGTCTGCACAATTGTGAATGACAGCATGAATCACCACCCACTGCTATTCAATATCAGTCTGTGAAATTATGCCGTGTTAATACACCAAATTCTTGGTGACACACTCGGAATGTTTTTGATTGCTCTAGTTCTGGAAATTATGTAGAAAAAGTACATGTTGTTAAATCATTATTTTTGACGTTTGGCAGCATGGACTGCAAATTGACTGTGATCCTACGTCAGGTTCCTCAGGACGTGGCGTCAGCTCACAGTGGTGTTTGAGAGACAGTGTGGTCTTCCTACTAAAGCTAACACCTCCTGCCTTTTGGTTTGTTTATAATCCCCAAACCATGACAACAGCGTCGGACGCGGAACTGGATGCTGCCGCCAAGCTGGAGCAGGAGCGGGCTGACATCGTGTCCAAGTACGACCGGGTGAGTAGCGCAGCTCAGCGCATCGGGGACGTGATGTGAGCGTGCCCTCCCCCCCATCTTTGCTGAGGGTCACTGTTATCGCAACAAACCCTCTCTCAGTGGTCAACTGAAAAGCTTTTTCTTAAGCACATGCTGGACATCACCCAGCTGATGTCACAGAACACAATGGTGCTGATTCTCAGGCATCCTACATGTCAGAGCCTGTGCTTTGTCTCTGTCATCGTAAAAGTGTGTATTTCATTTGGAAAACACTAATAGTCAGAGGTTCACAACCAAAATAAGTGCAATAGAGTGATGGATGTGGAACTGTTTTAATATTTACATTTATTGAACAGACACTTTTGTCCAAAGTGCCAAAGTGATGTACAATTGAGGACCAGAGACTAGGATCAGACCGTGTCCCGGGAGGCGCTGGCGGATTTAGGTATGGGAGACTTGGGCAGGCACTCAGGACAGCATCTCGCCAGGGGCAGCACTATATATATATATTGGAATTTCATTAATAATATTGTAAATATATAATTTCACAGATGTATTGTTGCATTTTTTCAGGTTTCTGCTAAATCTTTAAGAGTAATATAAAGCCAATCTGCACGCCATCAACATGAATTTGTTGAGTTTTGACTCTTGGTTGACAGTGTTGGGGGATGAGGATTATATTGATGCTCGAGTGACAAATTAACACAAATGGATAAGAAAAGGTCTAAGCCATCAGGTGCCCGGTTTAAAATGAGGGAAAGGAGAAGGGGAGAAATGCATAAAAGGTAAAGCTTTGCAGCTGTTTCTTCTCTTTATGAGTATAATATTATAATGTACTGAAATAGGCCGGTATAGCACAGTGTGTTTGTTAGCCAATAGGGTAATAGTGTAATAATTGGATTCGCTTTCTTAATTTTTTTATTTATATACTACAATTTATTTGTATTTGTTACTTATTTTTGATATTTTGATATTTACTAATCTTATTTTGTATATATTTTTACATTTATACAGTTTTTAAATTTTATCATTATTTATTAGTATCATTCTTAATTATCGCTATCTTAAAAAGATGGAAGTGTTAGTGTCGAGTGGTTAGTGCTCCTTTTGTTGGCAGGGCGGTGGTGGATGGGAGATGGACACATATTTTATGTTCCCAGTTGGTGGGGGGGCCAGAGGAAGGCTTTGCCCAGGGTGCCTTACAAGCTAGAACCACTACTGCCTGGAGCAACTGGGGTTAAGGGCCCAGTGGTGACATCGCTCTGCCAGCTATGGGGTTTAAACCACCAACCTTCTAATAACCGGGAGTTTCGCACAATAACCGCACAATCCCAGACCAGTTCAGATCAGTTAAGCAATTTGATATTTAGACAGAGCATTTCATTTGGTTGCTTTGTGAGAGGACACTGCCTGTTTTCTGTGTAACGCTCTGTTGTCATTTTCATACAGCTTTCCTGCGGGTACTCTGGGTGCCTCCCACAGTCCAAAGATTTGGGGTGCAGCGAAAATCGCATTCTTGTTTACTATGCAGTATGTGAAATATAGTATGCAAAGTGAGTGGTATATCTGAATCCTCAGTATGGATGTGACAGTAGGCGAGCGGTACCCAGATGACAGACTATATTCTGCAAAAATCCAAAGTGTTCAACCGATGGATGCTACGCTCTTCCATAACGCGACTGAAGAACATCGCTTGGCCAGAAATTTATGTAAAGATGGTGAGGAAGTGCCCAACTGTGTATAAATTTAAGTAAATACAATACCCAGTTATATAAGTTGACTCAAATATGTATTTTTTCATTGATAGTTTATAACTGTTTTTAACTTTTGCGGTGGTCAAGACACATCACTGGTACACATTCTTGTCAATTTGTGCGATGGCGACCGCAGTATGTCCAAGTGCATGCATACTTTTCTCATGCATACATAAAGTACATACTGCATTAATGGTGTACGAACAACCGTGGGGTAAGGAGGGTCAGACAGTATGGAAACCACCAAGTTGGTTATTGACATGTTGTGGTATGCGGGCCAGGGTGTGATGAAATCACCGGATAACCACCCTTTTGAAAAGTCAGTTAAGCCAGCCTGTTAACAGAGAAGGTTAACTTCTGTGGGACTTTCCTAGCGTTTCTGAAGTCCTTTACTCTCGTTCTGCAATGGCACAGAAGGGTTCCTCGTCCAGCATTTGCAGTCCCGCCTTGATAGTCGCTCTATTGGGTTTTATCAGTTTCTTTACATTTCTTTACTGCACACTTTCTCCAGCCCTGGCTGGTATTCATTGCAGTCCATTCCCCAGGGTTAATCGTTAGCAGTTCCCATCATGTACTGTATAACCCAGAAGGTTAAAAACACCGCTTTTCCTGTGGCATAAAATAATTTTGGAGGTTAATTAAGAGATTGGCTCCTTTCGCACATAGAGCTGAAAGAACATCAACTCGCAGATTCTTGCTGAACTGTGTTGGTCATTAAATATCTCAGAGGTATTTAACAACATTCGGGGGCTGTGGTAAGGGGAACAAAGGGGCAGAGCTCAACTCAGTCAGCCTTCGCCCAGCTACTGGGATTAATCATGGGGTTGATTCTGTGCAATCTTGACCTCCAAATCAGCCACAAAGTTGTTCGGCTCGTTTGATTAAAATCTGTGTGCCAATTATTCAGACAGACATGAAATTGCTACTGAGTCCTTGCATCTGAATATCAAAGTTTTTTTTTATTGTATTATATCTGAATACAATTTTTGGGAAAAATAATTGATTTTTATCTGATTATTGGGACCATTTATGTGATTTTCATTAGACTAGACTAGACTGAGAGCAGAAAGACGTGTGTGTCTGTCATGCCTTGTTTGGTTATCAGAAAGTAAACAAGCTTTATATATGACCTGCTGCTGGCCTGTGTTACTGCTTTTGTCAAAAAGCTGTTGTTTAGCTCCCACACCGTTTCTGTGTCTGTGTTATTCTGACAACCTGATGCATTTTAAAATATTTATGTTTAAAGTTGCACAGATGTTCAGTGGGTAGTGATGAAACATCACATGTCCACGATTTTACTCTATATTACTGGTACAATTTCACTTTTACTTTTTCCATCTAGTCATTTCTAGTATAGGGTTCAGCTTTTGCTAATCATTTTAGCACATGGATCATTGGCCTAATTTATTTTCCAGACCAGTGCACTTTCCATAAATACAAAAATCAATTAATGAATTCATATTTGTTTTTCCTAGAAAGAACTGAACAAAAGCGTGACATCTTTGGCATTTGAGTTCTGGTTTCTGGCCGATGATCATCTCCAGTGCACCGGGGGAGCCATAGAGAAGGACATGCGAAGGCTTAATGAAATGCCTGGTTTTCTTAAAGCACATTATTAAATTCTCAAATGTGCTCCCTAATTCAACAAAACCTCTGGAATAATTTAAGCTGCTCCCAAATTCTGTGCACATTGTGATTCCTCTTGAACTGTTAAGTAGATCTTACGAAAGTCCGATTCATTCTGGGACTGACTCATTGCAGTGGTGTCTGGGGGTGTCAGCTCTGATATACCCAGGGAGGCTGAAGCGATGATATGTTAAGTCCCAGGATCGCCGCCTCAGGATGGCTGGCGATTTCTGCCCCCCCCTGCAGTTGTATACATGAGCAGACATGGCATTTCACCTGAACTCCAGCTGGGTGAATTGATAAGACTGTGGAATTGAAAGTGGTTTTTATTCTACGGCCAGTGACCAATGGATGTCAGTGTCTACGCAGCCTGGGGTTCAGGACAGCAGGGTGCTGTCCCAGACTAGCCTGGTGTTCCATTCCACGCTGGTGAGAAAGTAGATCCTCGTGCTTTTTCCTGTTTACGTGGAAGTATTTCCCCCTTTTTTCCACCTCCTCTGCTTTTCTGGTGTTTTGCAGACAGTTTGGTCAAATATCATACTAGAGAAAGGTTCGCAGTACAACCGTATATCAAGCTTTCTGTATACATTATGGAATACTTGTGACTTGTAAGGTGCTATAGCTCTTGCTCCAGTACTAGCTACACTTACATCTAGGCATTCATTGACAGCTCAGGCTGGCCACACTGATGCCCAGTCGACACCTTAACAACACGTATGTCTGTAATGTGCTATTAGCCTCCCTTGTACATCATTGGACAAAGTGTCTGCTTAATAAAGAAAATGTAAATATTTCTTTTAGTTATTTACAAAAATGTTTTCTGACATTGCAGCCTTCCTCTCTAGTGCTGAGAAATCTCTGTGCCTTCTTCTCTGGCACTGAGAATTTCTTCTGTTCTGCCATATTGCAGGTGGTGATCAAGCTGAAGGCTGTACCACACAGGTTATAGCTTTAACCTGGTTTTTTAACATAACGGCTGGGTCCACTTTCTAAGTTCATAATCCATAGGCTGTCTAGGAAGAGCTGTGCATTGCCTTTTTCCCTTTAGGATGCGCAGGTGGTTATGAAATGCTGTCTGAAAAGCCATTTGTCACTGCAGGGGAAAGAGGGTGCTGTGGTGGAGCCTTGGGAGGATGCCAACTTCCACCTGTACAAGGTGATCGACAGGTTCGGCTTCCTGCAGTAAGTGTTCAGCAGATGGACCCGGTTGCCAACGATCTCTGTCTCTCTGCTCCCAAAGCACAGCCTTTCACAGTGTAGGTTGGTGTGTATTTCAGACAGGATTGTCCATGCCGTTATGGTCCACATGCAGCATAGCGCGCCAGTGGCGTAGGAGAGATCGGGGGGATGAATGAACCCAAATTAACAATTGGGGGGTACACCCCTACACCCCGATCCTTCCCAGTTCCCATACCTCTAGAACACAAGGCCTTTAGCATACATACTATATTTGTCTGTGGATGCATATTATTGGTATCAGTGCATGTGTACAGCAGTGATATTCCACCACACCAGTAGATTCCACCTACTGGAAACACATAGTGGGGAAGGAAGGTGAATGTATTATGTTTTCCTGTTGAAAACAGATCTTTTATCTCAGAGCCTGGTTTCATCTCAGTAAAAATGAAATGTTCCACATTTTCTGTCTGCTGTCAATAGAAATTCGGCTGTCTTTTTGATGACGTGGCATTTATGCATGTTTTTCGGGCGTACGGGCCTATATTGCCCTTAAGCACCATCGTCTCCTCCTCTGCCTGTTTGGGTTGGAGTATTTCTGGTAATGGCCCCTGAAGAACATGAGTTAGCCAGAAGCACAGGGTGGCAATATGGGAAACGAGGTCCAATGGCGAAGTGTCCAGAAAGCCTGAAGAAGAAGCCCCGAGTGGGGAGGCTATTTGATGAGTGACGCTTTGCGAGGCCAGCTGGCTGTGAACCTCCCACCCCATGACTTTCCAGACTTCCTGTGGCAGTCTGAGATGAGATGAGAGGGAGTGCTGATCGCCACACAGGAAGGAGCTGATAAAAAGTCCCTTCTGGGGGAAGAAAAAATGTTTTCTTTTGGGTTGGCACTTGTGGTCCTAGCTGTCCAGTTGTAGAAGCTTCCAGATGGGGCTGGCAGTGTGACAGACCCGCTTCTTATCCACATTTGGCACAGCAGGCTGAAGCTGAGGAGGAAGAGCTGCTCCCTAATACACTGACAACCTGGTGCGGCCACCAGACTCAAGCTGTGCAGCCAGTAATGTTTGAGCAGCTGGCTAAGGGACGAGCCAGACTGGCAACAGATAGCCAGGGCGCAGAAGGTTACAGATTGTAATCAGTGCTGATTGGCAGGATGGTTCTTCTTCCAGCAGAGGAAATATAAGTCTTTAAGATTCCAGATAGTTGCCGATAAAACCTTTTTAAGAACAAAAGGTTAGCAAGTGGATCATTATTTAGGTTAGTTGTTACTTATTAGATGTGGCATAAAGCTATAGATCTGAGTATGACTGATAGTATATATATGACATTAATAGAAAGACAGTCATATAAACATGGCTGAGAATTTATGGGCAAGGATAAGTTATTCACACAATTAACTCAGCTCTTCTAGGGGAATAGGAGGAAATGGGGAGCATGGAACATTTTAATGTGTTATTTCCTGTTTGTATAGCACTTCATGCCCGAATCAGTGCACTCTTAGGGCCCCAGACAGAAGGTGTTGTCTTTCGCCGATTCGTCAAATCGATGCTGACCTTTTGTTCGTCGTGCACTCACCGTCGGATGCTTACCTTTCCCGGATGCGGGGCCGAGGATTCTCGCTGCAGGAAAGTCGGCGCGGCTCAGCGGATCACATGATGCAAGGAAGAGTGCTTTTTTTGTTAATGGTTCCCCTTTTCAGGCACAGATGGGAATAGGGTGGGCGGGAAGACACAAAACTCTATGGGAAATCAAGAATACAGTAGCCATTTTGGTGGGCAATGAAAAAGTACAACACACACACACACACACACACACACACACACACACACACAAAAACTAATGTTTTCAGTTTTTTTTTTTTTGGTCATGGGACGTAGGAAGTCACACAGCAAAACAGAACACATAATCATATTTAAAAAAGTACAGGAATTGAGGGCTGGTGGAATAAATCAGTATGGATAATCGCATGGTTAACGCACACACACACAAACACAATCAGCTGCTTCCGTGCCGACCAGTATGCTCGAATGGAGACTCACACATTCACTGAAATCCATCACACTGCCGCTCATCATCGTTAACGAGAAGCGGCGCTCAAAGCTCTCACCGTGTTTATTTTGTGCTCTGAAAATTGCAGGCTGTCCTCAGCCCTTCCGCGGAGCTTATGAATATTAAAGTGTGGCTCTGGCCTCCTTGCCCTTGACATGTGGTTATGTAACCCCACTGTGCCTCCTGTTTGCTTACAGCGAGACTGAGCTGCCGTCCTTCGACTCTGTGGAAGAAAAGGTGAATGCGCCGTGGGCTCTTGTTTCGAGTGTCTTGGTTGACAGAAACGTTTGCAACTTATTTTTTATTTATTCATCTCTACAAAGATAAATGATCATTTTAAGTTCTGTCTGCAAGACCTGGGCCCCCCATTTCACAGGGCTAGGCGTTGTTTGTTACAGGGTTGCCAACTTTGGTCAGCTGGCTGGAGTAAGGTTTTCAATTCGAGACAAATCTTTACACACATGCACACTCATTTACATGGATGTGACAGTTTTATTACCTTGTAAATAGTCTGCAGGGTTTGCGAACTACCCCAATGCTTTTGATGTAGCTAATTTTAGGTTGTTGATGTATAATATAGTTTTGCCATAAGATTTATTGCGTAAGCCTGAGAGTCAGAAAGCGTGAGTGTCACGGCAGATGCGCGAGAGTTGGCAAACCTGTTGTTGGCTGGCTTTTGAGACTTCGTATTAGTCCATCAGTGAACATCGACTTCCTCATAGCTACGCGGGTGCATTCTGTTCAGTGCGTCAAATGGGAATCTTATCTCAACCTTGACCGCTTCCATTCCTCCATCTAGCAAAAGCACCAGGAAGTGGAGAGGACTGTGAAATGGCTGAAGATGCTGAAGAACTGGGACAAGTACAAGAACAGCGACAAGGTGATTGCGCCGAGGTCTTCACCCTGATGAATACGTCTTTTTACGGCTGCCAGCACTTTCATGGAGGCAACAGCGGGGCCTCGCTGACCTCCGTTCCAAGTTCCCCTGTAAATACAGAAGTAACTTGTTCCTTACACAGAGGAAGCTCTGTACTAGCTCCCCAAAGGCGTGGCTGCCATCCAGCGCCTGGCGAAAGGTAAATGGGAGGCACAGACACCCAGGTAGTGCGGTGATGCTAATGTGAGTTTAATGCAGCTGTGAACTCGGCCGCAGTGCTGTTACCTCATGATTACTGACACAGCAGGAGTGTGTGGCTAAATATAAAAGCTTAATTAAGACACTTTGCTCATTATGGGTTCTGCCTGTGCTTGCCTGTTTAAAAAGAGACATCGAAGAAAGATAGTTTCTTCAAAAATGGGAGTTATTGCTGGATATAATACATGAAATCCTAGGGGAAGTCTTTGCCCGCAGGCTGAGTGGGCTGTGAGCTGTGAGCCTAAACTCACTAGCACAGTGATAAAGACAAATTTCAGTCATGAGCAGGATTGTTTTGCAACTTGGTGTGAAGGTTGGCTTTGAAACGGCATCGCGCTGGAGGTTAACAGTAAGAAGGTCGCTCTAATTGCTCTTTTGGCTAATCCTGTCTCTACTTATCCCAGGAAACTCATGGTTATACCCCTTAATACATCTGGATGTTTAGAGTGTGTCAGTTCAGGTTAAGCATCATGCTGAGGTGATGCTCAGAAGAGAATCTCCCGGGAATGGAACAAGAGCCTGATGATTTGCAAGAATGTGATCTCAACCTCGCTGCCGACTGCTTCTCTAGGGTCGCGTCACAGAATGAACTCTCAGTCACTGTAATTGGTTACCGTGCTGACAAGCCGAGTGGAGGAAGACCGCTTGTGCATATAAGTGGGAAAGTGAAATAGGAGAATATAGCAGCCCAGAATGCACTGCCTGTGTGCTGTTCCAAGGCCCTGTTCATTACCACCCCAGACTTAAAGAGTTTTTCATTTTGGATACAAGTCAACCTCAAAGCGTTTCAGCTTTTAAACAGAGAATATGATTAAACCAATTTCAGTCTTTGAGTCTGTATGCCTGTTCTGATCTCTCACTCCATCTACCCCCTCCGAAGTTTTCAATTTTTCAGTTTTAATGGTAACTGAACATCGCTTGCATTTTGCTCACAGCACATCTGACAACTGAAGGTCAGTCAGGCATGTATTCCATGCTGTCTTGTACTCGTTCTGCCTCACCTTGAGCTCTCGGTGTCCTTGTGGCATTCATCTTCTTAATAGGAAATATGCCCGTGGGGATGGCTGTCTTTGTGATGTCTGCTCCTCTCGGGACGATTGATGTGTAACCATCTTCTGGATTGACGGCAGCCCCTGGGAAAGGCCGCACTCTCACAGAACCCCTTTCCAGTACCTTCTGATCTTGAAACGACACATTTGCCCATCTTCCCTTTAGTGAAATTAAGAGAGAGATGCTAGCCATTGGAAGTCGTCCGGGTGACGATTGTTGTATGTGTAGAGAGTCACCTATCACCATGGTGATGAATGGCTGCTGCATCTTCAGGTCCACGGTCCCCCTGTAATTAGGAGCCTGCTGTTACCTTACAATCTGTGTACCAAGAATATATATAAAATGCTGCACTTCTGGTCATTGAATAGTCTTGCTTTGTAAGATGTTCTGTAACTCTCCCGTAAGCTACAGTGCTGCTTAGATCTCAACATTCATTGGAAGCTCAGCCTAGCTGCACATATGCCTAGTCACCTCCTCAACAGCACGTATCATTGTAATGTGCTATTTGCCTCACTTGGATGTTGCGTTTGGACAAAAGCATCTGCTAAATGAAAGTAAATGTAAATATAATGCAAAGCCATCGCAGGCCACTGCCTGGCATCAAAATAACTGAACAGCCAAATCCACATTCAAACGGAAATTTATTTCAAGATGTGAGTGGATCCGGTACCATGGAATCCGGTACCGCTCCGGTAATGGAAGGCAGGGTGATCAACTTTGGGCAGCTGGCTGGTGTGAGATTTTCAATTCAAGACAAGCCTGCCTCACATTTACAAGTATGTAACGGTTTGATTAACTTGTAAATCAATTGTAGGGTCTTGCAAACTACCCCAATGCTTTTGATGTAGCTAATTTTAGGTTAATAATAGAATAATATAGATTCGCCGTGAGATTTCTTTCGTAAGTGTGAGAGTCTGAAAGCGTGAGTGTCACGCTAGATGCGTGAGAGCTGGGAACCTTGCGAAAGTGGAGCGAGAGAAAAGGCGATGCTCCAGTTCTTTTCAAATATTCCACTCCGCGCTCGCTCCAGATCCAGCCGAAATCCTTCCGCTCCTGCTCTGCTCTGCTCACATGCTCTACTTCAGAAACGCAGCTTCATATCCCAGGCCCAAACTCCAGAGCACTGAAGAGGGAGCAGGCCTAGTGCCATGACTAGTAAGGCCCTACCCAGAATCCCTGAGAACAGCCCGGCATCCACTGGCCTTTTCCTTTACCAGTAATTGTTTGAAGAACTGAGAGAAGCCGGTTTAATCAATAATGGAGCTGTGGTTTTCGAGCATCGCCGTCCGACAGGTGACACGGGTGCCATCGATTCTGCAGCAGTGTCGGCGATTCCTTATGGCTGCAGTGAGCTCCTTGGGCAGCCGCGATGCGTCTGGATGGCCACGGGGATGCAGCGTCAGCTGTACCTTTTTGCTGACTCTCATTTCGGCAAAATGCCTCCATCTCAGGAACGAGGACTGCAGTGATGATGGATAGCTGATCTGTTGTGGGGATTACCCAGGGCCTTGATGTGTGCGTTTTGTGGGGGTTTTATTTGTTTGCATTTTATCGGGTATCAGGGGCTTTTTTGACCTAATTAACCTTTTACCCACCGAATCTCCTGCCTCCTGCACCCTCCTTCATGCCCTCCCAAACTCTGTCTGGGTTTAGGATTTTTTACACAGCTGGTGAATTGTTTTTGTTATTTGTTGGAAATTTGACATGTGAGTATTGCATCCTTCTATTTAAAATGAAGGATGATGCTTATCCTGCTTCTCAGGCAGCATAGACTCCGAGTCTGGGGAACATGCTAGACGAGATGCCAGTTCATTGCAGGGCACTTTCAATGCATACTGTGGTCAATTTTAGAGTTTCCAAGCACCCGTGGGAAACCTGTACAACAAGGAGAACACGCAGACCTCACACGCACAGAGTGGGGGTTGCAAATTGAACCATCATCCCTGCTCGTGTGGGGCACTAACATTATTATTATTATTATTATTATTATTATTATTATTATTATTATTATTATTGTTATTATTATTATTGTTGTTGTTGTTGTTGTTGTTGTTGTTATCAGTGTTGTTGTATTTGTCCCCTCGTTTAATTTAATTTCTTTTTATTGAAAATGAATTACCCCCTCTTCATTGGGTCTGTTCTTATAGAGCGCCTACAAAAGGAATGTTAATGCCATATAATCTTGCACTCTAGCAGTAGGCATCCTCTACCCCCCTCCCCAAAATTTTAGAGAAACCGGAGCAAACCTGAGCTAATCCCACCACCAAGTGTACTGAAGTTACCACAAATCTGTCCATCAGGTGATTCTAAAGAAAATTCTGGCCACGGGAGCAAGGTGGACCAACTTGATGTCAGACGTTCTCCAGGTCACGATGGGGTTATGTTCCGATAAACCTATTGTAAGGCAAAATATCATAAGGCGAAAATGCATTTTAATACAGTAAGCCTAACTTAACAAACATCATAGCCTAGCCTAGACTACCTTAAACATCTTAGAACACTTACATTAGTGGAATATATGATGTAATTTATTGAATAATATACTGAAAGTGAAAAACAGAATGGTGGTGTGATTACTCACCATTAACGTAAACAACTGAAAGCATCCATTGTAAAATCTTAATTACGCATCACCGACCATCGTAACCTGGGGAGCATCTATATTTCTGACCTAATCATAATCTAAACTAGTGATTTGCCCTTGGAAAAGTTTTACTCACTGGTTACTTGTGTTTGCTTCCTCATCTTTCTTCTGTTTTGAAGGGCAAGGTTGGGGTTATGGAGAGACAAGGTGGGATGATGGCGATGAATGCTGGCGATTGGTCTCTTTGTCATTATGCAGGTTTCCTGGGATACGCAGGCAAATCACAAGTCGGGGTTAATGAAGGGCCTGGTTTGCCACCTCACAATGACAGTCAGGATTAATGAAGAGCCTCTTGCAGATGTCCCAAAGTATTCTGGGACAGTCTGCAGTACTAACAAATGGGTTCTGTGTCATTTTGACTTATTGTCCAACACTGTCCCCACTGCATGAAGAGATACCGGGACTCTGTTTCAAATGTAGTACATTGTAATATAAGGAGGCTTTGATGATGGTTGTGTAATTATTGTCTTAAATATTTATGTACAGAACGCTGAAATTGTCCTTGTACGTTTTATCAGCTATTTGGGTGGACACACCATGCTACCCAGGCAGTTGCTTTTTATTATTTCATTATTGGTTATCTTTTTGTCCACATCAGAGAGATCTGACCTTCACTTTCAAATCTCATAAAAAGCTAGGATGTTAGGACATTTCCACAGTCTCTCTGCTGCCATGCTGTCGGGAGAGGGTGTGGGTCTCTCTGGAATGCTATTCACATGTCTTCAGAATGTTTGGATTCTTCCTCCACAGCTGGTGAGGAGGATCTACAAGGGCATCCCTCTGCAGCTCAGGGGTCAGGTGTGGTGTCTCCTACTGGACATCCCCAAAATTAAGGAGGAGAAGAAGGACTTTTATGAGGTACAGGAACAGGTGTTCAGGCGAAGGGGTGGGGGTGGGGGTAGTCACAACCCAAGGTTCAATGTGAGTATTAGTCGCAGCTTCTGTCATATTTTTGTCCCATTGAAATATACATTTTATTAAAGTTATTTAATACATATTTTACACATAGTTATTTAAGTTATTTTAATAGGGTTCTTTACAACAAATTTCTTCAGCTTACCACTAAATTATTTATGACCGTTTTTCATTTTGAAATTTGACCAAAAGCTAAACTCATGTCCTTGCATGCACTATTCTAAAAAGGTTAGGAACAAACTGACTGATTCTTGCTCGCTGTTCTGCTTCCTATCCACTCACCCTGACCCCCCTCACCATCACCACCACCACCTTTTGTCAGCAGAAGCTGAAGTTCCGTGCAAGAGGGACTTCGCCGGACATCCGTCAGATTGACCTGGACGTGAACCGCACGTACCGTGACCACATCATGTTCATGCACCGCTATGACGTCAAGTGAGTGCCGCTGTCATGGGAACGTGTTGCTGGCAGAGACGGACTCGGCTCGTCGCGAGACTGCCTTGCAGGATAGCTCCCTAAGGGGGCGCTGTACTGAGTTGCCTGTAACTATGCCTGCAAAGATTTCGGGAGTGCGAGAGTCAATTATATCCCAACCACTTTACCTTGACAACAGTGTTGGTTGCTATAGACAGAAGTCTGCTGTGGAAGAATGGTTCCTTTCAAGGGCTGGCATGAAAGCCTGTGAAAAGAATGGAGGCTCAGTGCTTGCTGCAGTTCCTGGATGTACCAATTTCCTTTGACATGTTTTCAGTAGGGTGTTCTCTGACTGACAGACCATTAAGTTCTCATTTTATACTTCATCCAGCGGTTAAGTACCTTCTCTGAGGAATTATTGAAAGCCTTCCTTTTTCGAGAATGACTGTAGTGCCAAAGAAGCTTGATAATATGTTGTGTCCTGGTATTTTAATAATATTTTATTTAAAAATGGTTTGCATGAGAGACGTAGGATTGGGAGAGATGTTTGTTTTGTTAGGGTCTCTGATTTATATGAGGAGAATAGAGGAAAAATGTTATACAATGTCCTCTACTGGTCTGTTTGTTTTTCTAGTGTTTTTACCTTATCACAAAATAGTATAGTTTCTGCTATGAACAGCCAATTGCAGAGAAGAAGGGCAATTGTGCACCACTAAAGGAATCTGCGTGGCTCTAAGGCTGCAGACACCCCAGGCAGCCATATGATTGTAGTCTTTGGGGGTGCCCTGCAAAGACTCCATAACTAAAGTCTAGTTTTCTTCCTGCTGAGACTCTCAAAGCAGACCTGCATGGCAGAGGGCGGCATATAGCATGTTGGTTTGAGATGCACAGAGGAACTTGCTGTTGCACCTTTGGGAGAGCTAGTTAGCTGATTTGCAGCATGTAACTCTCTGGGGTAGGGTTAGTGTGCCAATGTCCAGAAGGTTATAGGTTCAGATCCAGCAGCCAGCGGAGTAATCATATCACACCGCTGGACTCTTGAGCAAGTCAGTTAACAGTAACTGCTACAGGGATGCTGATTGATCCTACTCATTAATCTTCACTTGGACAAAAAGCATCTGCTAAATAAATACAGTAACCGCTTCACATTTGCGAGGATTAGGGGCAGAAGATCCCAGCGAAAGTGAAAATTTGCAAATAATACTTGGCTGCCCTCAACCCATAACAATCTGCTAGCCTGAACGATAACATGTTTTTAAACAAACAGTGCTGTACGGCACACTTTGCATTTTAAATGACTTTGTCATTTCCTATCTAGACCTTTTATAATATACTAACCATCCAAATTATGTCCCTGTATGTACAAAGTTACTACTGTACGCACCGGGAGAACTGTGTTTTGGACCCATTATTAAAAATGCTAAATTAATGGCAATGAAAAGATACTGTGAGAAATAGGGTGCATAAAGCTGCTAACACGTGAGTGAGGCTGGTTGCCCAGACAAAGAAGTAAGGTATAGACTATGCCCAAGCCAAAACTTTTGCTATTATGTATCACTAATATTTATAGATTATATAATTTTATGTGAAACAAATCATCTTCAATATTGGCTTTGGCTTACAGAAGGTGCAAAAATATTCCCATTTAATTGTTCATGGCTCATTAACGAAGAACCGAAACTGCAAATGTCAAGTTCAAGAATGTGAAGTACTGATACTGTACTTGTAAAAATGCATGTATAAAGCGGACTGTAAAAATGTGCTTTGGATGAAGACATTTATTTTCTAAAAAAATAAACAGATAAAACTAAGAAATGGAATACGATTATGAAAGCAGCTGTTTCCCATGTAATATATTATTATATAGTCAGTGTTTTTGTTTCATTAATGATCTGTCTTGTGTCATCTCTTCCGGAGGATCACACATGTCTGTGGGATGTCACTGCCGCTCGGCACTGGATGCAATGATCAGGCCAATTATTTTGAGAATTTAATTTTAAGTATGTAAACATTTGGCATGTCCTATTTACAGTTTGGAAAATAATTATAAGGAGAGCTGATTAGAATCTCTCTTGTTGCTCGCATCTGACTAATTGGATGGAGAGCGCAGCAGAGAGTGGCAGCCACCGGGGGAGGGGGGCGTGATTCGGACAATGCCTGTGAAGGTGACGCGTTACACCTGCCTTGTGCTTTTCTTTCAGGCAGCAGGCCCTGTTTCACGTCCTGACAGCCTACTCTGTGTACAACACGGTAGGATCAGTAACTTCTACCCTGGGGCATCATGCATGAACACTAGGGTGCACTTAAGAGCCAGTAAATTAAGAAATAAAGTATTCTTTTTTCCATCTGTCCAACCTTGGGTAGAATGCCAGTCAATAGCAGGGTACATGTTCACACACTATGAGCAGCTGAGAAGACCCTTTTGTTTACACTGTATATTCTTGGGTTGTGGGAGGGAACCGGAGAACCTGGTGGAAACATGTAACACCATACACAAAGCCAGGGCCAGGAAGTGAACCCACAACACCAAGGTCCACCAAGGGGGGGGGGGCAGGTCCCTGGCTCTTGGCTCCTGGTGTCACTTGCTGGCAGCGTGTTGAGCAGGTGCGACTTCCCGTCTCTGTCTCTTCATGCAGGAGGTGGGCTACTGCCAGGGCATGAGTCAGATCACAGCCTTGCTCCTCATCTATATGAACGAGGAGGATGCCTTCTGGGCGCTGGTCAAGCTGCTGTCTGGGCAGAAGCACACCATGCACGGTATGGCTGTCTCCCAGACACCTCATGGATCCTGTGGTATCACTGAACCCATCATTAGGAATTGCGCTTGACCCATGGGCCTTTTCTCTTTAGGGTTCTTCATTCCCGGGTTTCCAAAGCTGATGCGGTTCCAGGAGCACCACGATCGCGTTCTGAAAAAGATGATGCCCAAACTCAAGCAGCACCTGGTGAGGAGGGCAGCCAGGTTCTAAAGTGGTTAAAGCATTTGCACATCATGGGGAGAACATGAAAACGTCACAGATACTGTACATAAACTAGACCAGGGGTAGGATTTGAACCCACAACTTGAGTAATTGTCCAGCCACAGTGCTATCCAAAGACCTGGATGCTGCGGAGAGGTTGTGGTGATGTGTGTGTCCTAGGGGCAAACCTGGGGCAGGCTATGTCAACTCTTAGGGCAGTGTGTGGCTCTGTGAGTTAGGACTGATCAGAAGGTCACCAGTTCGAATCCCATGACTGGCAATGTGATGCCCCTATTGGATCCCTGAACAGGGCGCTGGCCAACCTCACTTTCATCCGCGTATCTGTCGGTGTGTTTCGTGGAGAGCAAGATGGGATAAGTGGAATTCTCAATTCCGCCACAGGGATTAATAACTATCACTATTCTGTTCTATCCACTGAACCACCACTCTCACTACTTTAAGCTAATATAGTATCCAATGCTATTGTTAAAACTTTCACAAATACTTTACTTAGTTGACTAATTTATGCTTCCTGAAAAGTGACTGAATGGATTGCTAATACTAATTAAGATGAATATTGATTTTTTCATCTGCTTGTGCAGATCAACTCAACTCTGATATCACCATAGACTTCACAGATGTACTGGTAGTCTCACAGCATCCAGATCTTTCCCATGAAGACCCTATGAAAGGAAATAAGAATTTCAAGATCCAGGATGTTAATTATCGATTCCTTGGGGTCCGTTTTTGTCCCTCCACCCAACGATTCTGGTGCCTTCCCTGTGGATTTGAGCACCAGCTCCGATGGATGGAATGTCAGATGTAAATTTAATTTGGATTTCTGTACTAGCAACGCAAATCTGGGCTTAGCATGAAGGAGGGAATATGAGAAGTCAGCACTTAAAATAGCAATGAATTCTTCTCCGGCTACTGTTTTCTAAATAATGAAGATAAATAAAAGCATTGGAGCAAATACCCTGCCTAATGCAGTTCAGCTAAATAAATAAGGCGTCTGGGATGTTTGGAGGTTAAGAGTTCAGCCCTGATGGGGAAATGAAGGTGGCTCGGATTGATGTGAGAGATTAAAGTTTTGTGAACTTGAGCTACAATTGGAGAAGGGGACTTTCCATGTTTGTGTGTGACCTCAGGCCTTTGTATAATAATCCCGGTCAGCTCAGCTGTTTATTGGCTGCCCAGGATTTATGGACTGTCCTCCTGTCGCAGATATTGGTTTTCATTGGGCGTAATCTGTATGGTATGCTTCCTTCCCCCCAGGACAATCAGGAAGTGTTTACCAGCCTCTACACCATGAAATGGTTCTTCCAGTGTTTCCTGGACAGGGTGAATAACCTTCCTGCTTCCATTATCTCCTCATCCTTGCTCCGCCGCTGCGTTTATTCATGGAAAATCTGTCAGACGGTTAAACAGACATAGAATGGTAGCATCAAGTCAACTGCAGGATGATTTGGGAATAAAGGTGCGGTGCTAATTTCATTTAATGAGTTACAGCGCTATAGACAGTGAAGTCCTTTATTTCCTCAGAGAGGAAAAACTGCTACACAAAAGCACGAAACATTGAATTAATGTGGAGATAATTCAGCCACATGATCTCTGTCCTCTCTGGTTACAGACCCCGTTCACCTTGACCCTCAGGATTTGGGATATCTATATCCTAGAGGGGGAGCGAGTCCTCACCGCCATGTCCTACACCATACTCAAGCTGCACAAAAGTAAGGGCTTACATGTCTCAAAGTCAACTGATGTAAGACATAACAGGTTCTTTGGCACCGTAAAATTAAGATACAGGAGATATATAGGAGCCCTCTGGGTCTGAAAATGAAAACCCTGTACAGGCAGAAAGTGAAAAGGTTAGGATTACTGTGAAATGTCTGTCACTTCCTAATTAAATACAAAGGGGATCTATAGACCAGCCAATGAGCAGTAAGTTGAAACAGCATGTTAATCCCGCCCACTATGTGTCCTACTGCACCAGATCTATACCTGAAGCACTATTAAGGTCTTACCCTCCCTATCAGCCCAAGCTCAGTAAAATCCTCTTTGGCTCTTAAGCTGTTCGTGCCTCAAACCACAAGGCATCTTAAGCTGTGCCGATTGTTACTGTAGGGCACCGTTAATACTTCTGCATTGCTTTTTCACCAATTCTCCTCCTTGGTAAAAGGCTCATAACAAGTCCCCCCCCCCCACCAAGTTGCAGCCATTCCCCAGGAGAGCAGAATCCAGTGCCCCCTGTTGGTGTTGTTATGGAAAATTACTTCCCAACTCATTTGCGCAAATCCGTTCCCAGCCGTGCTCTCCATCAGCACGGAGCATGGTAATGCTGGCACTTAGTTGGAAAAACAGAATACTGGCAGAATGCCCACGGGGGCCCTCTTGCTGGGGGGGGGGGTGACGTTGAAAGGGCCCCTGTTGTAAATGGGCTTGCACAATGCAGAAACTTCTGGTTTCATTGTTTTCCATTTTCACCCTCCCATCTGTTTTTGCTATCGTTCCCCCCTCCTCACTTTATACATTCGTCTGTCTTTCCATTGCCTCCCTTTGCATATGTCTGCCTGTCTGACCTGATGGCCCCATCTCACATTGTTACCCTTAGGCTGCTCATTCTCCCTCACATTTCTCCCCTTTTTAGTTCAGTTTGCTTTGTCTGTGCTTCAGTGTACCTATGTCTGCCTGGTTGTGCGCGCCTCAGTGTATTCATGTCTGTCTGTCTGTGCCTGCCTCAGTGTACTCATGTCTGTCTGTGCCCACCTCAGTGTATTCACATCTGTCTGTCTGTGCCCTCTTCAGTGTACTTATGTCTGTCTGTTCCTGCCTCAGTATGCTCATGTCTGTCTGTTCCCTTCTCAGGATACTCATGTCTGTAAGCCTGTGCCCGCTTCAGTGTACTCATGTCTGTCTGTCTACGCCCGCCTCACTAGGCTTATATCTGTCTGTGCCCATGTCGCTCCTTGCACACCCATCCTGTACTCCCCTGTTTTATGGCTCCTGTACACAGCATGCCAGTCCCCCCTACTGCATACACCTGCACATCTGTCCATCTCACCCACGCTTCCTCGCCTGTGCCCCATAGAGCATCTAATGAAGCTCTCCATGGAGGAGCTGGTGGAGTTTCTGCAGGTCACCCTCGCGAAGGACTTCTTCTTCGACGACGACTTTGTGATTGACCAGCTGCAGAACTGCATGTCGGAGCTGAGGCGTTCCAAACTGGAGCTTCCGCCCCCAGGTACTGTCCATACCCCCCACCAATACTGGGCTAGTCAAGCCCTAGCAGCATATTCTACTGCAGGTTCACCCAGATGACTTCAGAAGCTTGTTCTTTTCACAGGATGCATGGTCTGGTTTTTATCTTGTTGATCCATCTCAGCTCTGATTATACACTAACCAGTAAACCCACTAGAACTCCCTGTCCTACACACTCTTATAACACACTCAAACTTCTTCAACCTAGCATCATCCCAATGCTGTTCAAGACACTGACCAGTCATCAACAATTGGTATAGACTCCTTCATGAGCACAATAGTACTGCTCAACCCAATTAATGGGAACTAATGGAACACTTTTAGAATGTATGATGTCCTGAATTCCTGTGTGAGATGTACTGACTTCCTGTGTAAGCTATACTAAGTTCCTGCTTGTGTAAGTCTTTTGAAGATCTTTTGAGCTCAGCACCTGCATGGTCATTGTATGTAGACCGGTCCCTTGTAGATGCTGCTAACACCTTCTTCCTGCACTTTAATCATTTTGCTGTGTCTCTTGTTGTCTCCTTTTCCACCAATCTCAACCAGCCTACAAAACAGTGGGTGGAGCCCAAATCCACTCCTACAACAGCAACCGGTGGGCATACCTCACAACCCCTCCCCCCAACTCATCTGTTTGTCAGTCCATCTGCCCATCTATTTGATTGACAGCCTCAGAGCTCCCACTTCCCACCCCCAAGCTAACCTGTAATTTTCATTGCACTTTATGGCTGTAATTACTGCTGTTCTGCTGTCTTCCCTGTTACAATTTATCCGCTAATACTAGATTTGGACAATGATACAGTATTGTGATTTCTAATGTTGAGATTATAGAAAATCATTTATTTGTGCCACTAGGGCTGTGGGACATAAACAATATATCAGCATATCATCACAAAAAATGTAAACGGTAAGAAAATGAAAAACTTCGATAAACTATTGATAAAGATCATTGCTGCCTAGCATACATCAGCCTATCACATCACAGAAACAAATGCAGTTCCAACCAATCATGTGGTAGTCTTCTAAGAATGGACATCCTATGCCCAAAAAACGTACAGTAAGGTTCATTGAGTTTAGCGGAGCACGCCACGTACTCCTATTTCAGTAATATGTGGCAGAGATTAGCAATCCCTCAGAGAAAACTTTGGGGTCGATGAAGAAAGAGTCAGCTCAGCAGCCACATCTTTTGAATGTTGAGGATGAACAAGGTAAAAAGATGTTTGTGGTATGGCGATACTTAGGCAGTATCGCCATACCGGTGCTGTGTACTGTAAACTCCGTCTAAAACACGTGCCAACTAAAACAGGAAATACTGTGATCCAATTTCACCACTGGCAGCTTTGCCACCCAGTAGACATACAGAATGCAAGCTTACAGTCAGAGACACCGGCAATCACAGTTTCCACTTTTAAGCTGAAGAAATATGTGACCCCTCCCCCCCCACGTTATTTGATTCTGTGTCAGCTTTCCTCCAGATACACGCCCCTGCAGAATCTGACACGCCTCACGATGTGAATGAACAATGCATTGTTAAAATTCTAGGTTGGTGATAGTGTTCGTTGAAAGTAAGCTTGATTATTTGTAAAAGGAACTACGGACAGTAGCTGCAAACCACCTGTATGTTTGTAAAAGGAACTACAGACAGTTAACTACACTGCTCAAAAAAAATTAAAGGAACACTTTTTAATCAGAGTATAGTATCAAGTCAGTTAAACTTCTGGGATATTCATCTGGTCAGTTAAGTAGCAGAGGGGGTTGTTAATCAGTTTCAGTTGCTTTGGCGTTACTGAAATTAACAACAGGTTCACTAGAGGGGCAACAATGAGATGACCCCCAAAACAGGAATAGTTTAACAGGTGGAGGCCACTGACATTTTCCCTCCTCATCTTCTCTGACTGGTTTTTCACTAGTTTTGCATTTGGCTACGGTCAGTGTCACTCCTGGTAGAA
>JAAGVU020000061.1:28223341-28235425 GCA_011763525.2 Mormyrus iriodes | reverse complement strand
GTACAGCTATCCAGCATGATTTTTTTTCCCATTGAGATCTGATGTGTTTTTAAAGTGTTCCTTTAATTTTTTTAAGCTGTGTATATACAGAAATTAGCAGCCCAGTGTCTAATCCTCATGGAAGGTAAAAGCGAAACACTGCAGCCCAGTGTCTGATCCCCGTGGGAGGTGTGTGTGTGTGTGTATGTATGTGGGGGGGGGGGAGCGGGGGATTACCGCAACAACTTTGTACAACCTATGATAGGTTGTGCTTAATCCTTCCTTTATTTGACTTTGCTGATGGTCCTGACTCGCTGGTGTTTTTCTGGGTCTACCTTCTGGTTGTATTTTCCGATGGGTCCTAGACGTGGGCTGTGTTTTTGTGAGCTTGTAAAGAGACCGTGCCTGTTTCGATGCCAGGCTAGTAGCACCAAAACAGCCAATGTGCATAACTGGCATCAATTATGACGGCTTTACTTTAACTCTATCAAAAGTATTCATGAAGGCCGACGTGGCTCCACAGAACTCCTGATTTCGGACCATGACTGAAAACTCCTGGCAAATGATATGCCATTTCTCACTGACTCCAGAAGTAAAATGAAAAAACCATCAGTCTGCAATGTGATCTGAACTACCAGCTCAACATTGTACAATATGACCATTTAAATATAGCACAGTGCACTGTTTTTTTTTTTTTTACACTTAATTTTTTTTTCTTTCATAAAATACATACTAATTCTCCCTACTATCTTTCTGTGTAACTTACATCATGCTGATGCTCACCTTGGCTGGGCAGATGGTGTTCTTGGTCCATTAGCCAGGTCCTCCCAGCAAAGGCCTTAAGGTTGCGATTATGATAGCACCTGTACTTTGCCTAATAATTAATAAATACATCTTCAGTCACAATGTTGGGTATGACTGGAGAGATGAAATACCCACAATGCAAAATGCTATTTAAACTGTACAGAAATAACAAGCATCAGTGAAGTGCAGTTTATGCAGTTTCTTACACACTCCCACTCGCACACAAGCACTTTGATATAACACCTACAGCAAGCCAGCACTACCCTGCAGAATAGTTTCTGCCCCTTTTTAGGCCTGGCTCTCTCTGCTCGCCTTTCAGCTGCTCCTGCACAGCTTCAGGTGTACTGACAGACAGCAGAGAGAAAATCCTATGACAAACTGAGCGCAGTCGTAGTTGGCTGGCAATCCAACATTAAAGTTACATGTACCATTTTTTGTTTAAATCAAAGCCCAAACAGTGACATAAGTGTCCAAATACAAAAGACGAGCGAATGCTTTGACCTTTTGGCTTTATTGAATTGATGATTCGAGCAAACAAATGGCAGTATTTACACGATGTTTTGAGAGATGTCGTGACTTGTTCTGTGACAGAGAAATGTATCAGCAATAGACAATGGGCCAGCTGGTTCACCTGTCTTCATGTTCAGGTAAACGGAGGATGGAGGATGAATGTGGCATGTAAAATATATCTTAATTGGCTGGAAATTAACATAGTAAGTGACCTTCTAATACCGGTCTCAGAGTTAACATTATACATTATAAAGTAACATCATTAATCCAATTTACAGTAACAGGACAGAAATGCACGTTAACATAACTGAAAGGTACCTTTCTGGGGTCAGTCTTGGTCTCAGAGATTTTCATTTTTGTCACGGCTTCAGAGCAGTAGAGTGTCAACTGGCCATAAACCAACCAGCTTCGATAGGGGCATGTTTTGGGGCGAAAGCTGGTGCAGAAAAAGCACTGCCGGGGGGCAAATCATAAAAATACAGAACAAATAACACACTGTATTGCTTCAAAATGGGACACAGCACTTTATTTTTCATTACGGGACAATTGTGTAAATTACGGACGAGTGGCAATTCAACCAACAATGTCAAACACGTCTCCTGGAATAAAAAAAAACAGCAATAAACTATACTGTCGCAGTTTTCTAGTGTTATGCCCTGTGACGAAAAATTAAATTTTGTACAATTCATTTATGAAAGTCAGATTTCAGTTTGCAGTTTATGAATCTGAATGTGCTTCAGGGGAATCCTAAGCAAAAATGGGGCACTGGTGCAAGGAAATGATAACTAGAATTATATTGTGATAAATTTTGATATTGACAGATATAAAAAAAAATTGTGATAGAATACTTTGCTATATCACCCAGCTCTGTGTACCACATGCCCTTAGAAATATTGTAAACTCATGGAAACTTTTTGGAATTTCTGCTTTTCTTAAAATAAAGTAAAGTAAAGTCAGATAAAGATTAAAATAAAGATTTTCTCAAAAGTAAAAGAAAGAAAAAGTGTCTGTTATCAGCTTCCAGATGTGTTTCAGTATTAGGATTGAGTTAAGTAGCAAATACTCTCAAATATTAAAGTGATTGAAATACGTAAATAGGTGTACAGTGCCCTCCACTATTATTGGCACCCCTTGTAAAAATTAGTGAGGATGGTTATAAAAAAGTACTGTATGTGTGTTGTGTTGCATTTGTGTTCAGGGAGCTGAATGTCTGTACACAGGTACTTCCTCTCTGTTCCACTTCCTGTTGCCCTCAGTGTGGCTCTCACCGAACCGTACCGCCGTGGGGGTTCTGTGCCACATCACTTAGCCTTCTCAGTGTTTCATATGATAGCCACTTCATTCTGGAACCCTCTCACCCCCCCAAGCAAATTACAAAATACAATGATATTTTTTTATATTAATATTAACTTCATGTGAACCCCAAATTTATATATATATTTTTTTAAACTTCTTAAATGTATTACTTGACACCCCCACCCCCCCCCTCCAGTTTAAATCTATTGTGAGTAATAACGTCTCAAAAATAACAACACTGAAGGAAGACTAAAGAGTTCTCTCTGACTTTTACTCCCCTCCAGGTAAAGAGGATGAGTTTCCGAAGAAGGCCATGGGGCAACTTCCCCCCGAGCCCCCAGCCCCCGCTAAGCGCATAGTCAATGGGCAGAGCCTCAGCTTCCAGCGGGGGGCGGAGCTGAAACCGGCAGCTGGAGTCTCCCAGGAGCCCAGCGCAGATCTAGAGGTGGAGTCTAAGCCCCAGAAGGAGGGCCGAGCCAGCAGCCGTGCGAGGAGGGATTCTTTGGAGCGACTCGTGCGCCAACACAGGACAGAGAAGAAGGAAGCTCTCTCTCGGACATCTGTGGAGGCGGGGCCTGGAAGACAGCAGCCAGTCTCAGACCAGACAGTGTCTCAGGCTGCTGTGGTCACCACCACCAAGTCACTAGGTCACACTGCAGCCAACCATAACTCCAGTGCGACTACCAGTACATACAGGGACATCGCCCCCCGCTGGGTGAAGCCCTCCGAGGACAAGCTGGCAGAGGTTGGCAGGGGGTTTGCCCTGTCCTCCAGTCAGGGTGGCTCACTGCTGCCCTCACCGAATGGAACTGAGGACTTCCATTCTAACCAGCGCTGGCCAGCATCCAGGTCCCGTTTCTTCCAGTCAGGATTCAATCGGAGCTCCAATGCCTCACAGTACGACAACGTGAGTGAGTCTGAGTTGGAGAGCCAAATGCAGGATGAGACAGAGAGACCACCCAGTCAGACTGTACGAGATGATAGACAGTCTCAGCAAAGCCACCTGAACCAAACAGCTAGGAGCTCCAGATCTGGGCCACAGTCCCAGAAACATAAGTATCAGGTTGATGGACAGACCCAAAGGTTGGTGGAATGTTCTGGTGCCTCCTCATCCCAGCATCCTCCAGCACAGTACAGGCTACAGGAGCAGCAATATAATGCGAGCCTAGAAGAGCACCCTTACGGCCACGGCCGACGCCCAAACATGCGACGTTCCCCCAATAAAGCTTCCGCAAGCCCCTTCTACACCAGTCAACCCTCTGGGTCCTTCCAGGCTCCCTCAGGGCACGGTGCCCAGCCAGACAGCGGCTACCTGACTCAACCTACCAAACCTGTTGGCATACCCACCTACATTCCCAGGGGTGACCACGTACAGGAGGGTTGCATATCACAACCACCACTCCGCAGGCCAGAGTGGCTGGGAGGTGGCACGGAGTCAGCGGGCCACACCACTGATAGCACCCAACTGCCATGGACCACTTCTAAATCACCCAGGTTCCAGAAGGTACAAACGTCCCCTGTACAAGAGTTCAACTGCCCTGTTGGGACAGAGGGCCCTCCCCGATACAGGGCACAGTATCAGAAGCAGGTTCCCCCAGTGTATGGAGGACCACACTACAGGCACATTCAAGATCCATTCCCTATGCAGGAGTCCATGTTGATCTGAGAAACGGCCAAAACAAAATAACGTGATTTTTCTGGTTTATGTCAGATCTCATCTGAAGCTTTTATGGAACACCATTAGCTTTTGCGGACAGTATTTTGAACTGGCTGATTATTTTTTTTTGTTCTTACGTGATTGTTGGTAATTAACAGCAGTGCAGTTAATTTTGTATGCTGTCATAATTTTAAATGAAATGTACAGTAAGACTAACTTTAATATACTGAACCATTTACAGGTTCATTGCTGACACTGAGGGAATACTCTGCATGTGTGTGTGTGTACGTGTGTGAGCGTGTGTGTGTGTATATGTATATATATATATACACACACACACGCACACGCACACACACACCTTTATAATTTTATGTACTGGGTTTTATTCAGATGCCTAGTTGAGAGGTGAGTTTATTTTATATGAAAATATATTTTTCCCCAGAATTTGAAATAAAATATAGTTTCAGTTTTATGTAGTTAAGCAGTTTCAAATGCTGTCATATTTCAGTCATGTTTCCCCAGACCGGCACCAGCCCTGTAATGTTACAGCATGAGTTAAGAAGTAGAAAAGATGCCACTTTTTGACGGTGAAAGTATATTTTCACTTAATCACAAAGTATCTTCTGTGCAAAAGCAAACATCGTGTGGTTTGTTTCTGTAGCCTGCATATTTCCTACTGACTCCCTTGAAGTCTATTAATCCGCATTGATGTTCCCAGTTAAATTCCTCCCGCTGCCTGATGCTAAACTATAGATCATTATTGTTGCTTTTATCTGAAGCGTGAACAGGATATTTTTCCCACTTAGTCTGAAACATACCAATAATGATATACTGTAGACTAGATAGTAAAACAATGTTATAAAAGTTACAGACACATAATATCGGCTAAATTATTATGATCTAAGACCTAAGATTATAAATATCAGAACATCTGGGCACACTAACCACAATCAGAATTTTCTATGTAAATTGTAAGTGCAGGTGTCTGTATGTAACATAGGCTATATAAATTAACGTGTTTGTTAATTATCTCTATCCACACAGAACTGGCAGGTCACTCAAAATAGTTAGATTTCACTTTTTGATTAGATTTTAGTGTCATGATTCATAACTTAGATTATCCTGTGTCATATTTCATACCTGTAAATGGGGGGAAATGGATTTTGACTTTTATTAGAGTGATCGTGATAATCTATATCTGGGACGACACTTGGAGCTACTTCAGGTTTTATAAACTGCTTTGAAAAAACTGAAAGGCTCCTGTGCTCAGCTAAATAGTTTGGTTCTATTTGTGCTTTAACCGGTTTGTTTCCTTGATTGAAATACTCAACCAGCTGTTTCACATTCACTTTTTTTTATTAGTGACAAATGCATGGTTATAGGAGACTGACCAACACAAGAACTCAGTGCAAATCCAGAGCCTTTTTAATTGAAATGAGCTCCAAGTGTCCTCCCTAGCATGGATTACCTGGTCACCATAACTTTTATTCCACTCAGGAACATGGCAGTAAGTAGGCCTATATGGGCAAAGGCTGCACCCATTCCCTAAATTTTTTTTTAAAACATTATATTCATTTAAGGAATCCCCATTGCTTGAGGTTGGACTATATCATATTTCTTGTTGGTTTTATTCTCATGCAAATCACAGATAGGCCTATACTTGTGTAATTCATGAATGATTAGTTCGTTTTGAACTATTCCTTTAAGGGAACAAAATAGTCTTGGTCATTGCGCTAATTTGTTCATTTTCTTTTATACCTGCCAACGGAAAAACGCCAAAGGAGAAAGTTATGCAACAACGGAAAAGTCAATGACTCTAAACAAATCCTTCAGTTGAACAAACTCCGAAGAGCTGATTCATTGAAAGGAAGTACTGCTCCAGACACTAATTAGTAAACACTGTCTGTGTCTTCTAACCCCCCCAGGGCGGCAGGAACATTGACTTATTTATCCCAGCAGCTTTTATGACCGGTGTTCCTCCCTGCTATATCCCTGCCGTACCGTTTTTTTTATCCAGGATTTTTGGCCAGGTGGATTGTAATGCACACATGCAGGGCAAAAATGAAAACATTAGTGTTTGTATATAGATTTTACTATAAACATCTTATTCCAAATCAACATGGTCTCCACCGATGTTTTTTTTTCCCCTTCGATTAATCCCAGAAATGTACTAACAGCAGGAGAACACACTATACTGTGTGTATCCAGTTTGCAATTCTGGACGCGTTTCATGCACCCAGTATTTATTTCGCTGATCTGTGTTGTGCAGGTCATTGTGGGTACAGAGCTCTGTGAACCGCTGTAGTATCGCCTCGGTATAATGCGGAAAATGGTAAAGCTAGTTTTCTGAAAGCAAGGGTTTAGCCATAGCCAATTTGTAACAAATTATTTGTAACTATTTTAACTTGCCTTGCAGTCAGTAACCATTCATCAACAAACTGAATGCCAAACATTTATGACACTGGGCTTATTAAACCATAGGCCTATAAGTACAATAAACCTGAAGTTCAAATGTGTACAGTATATTCCTGAGCAATGATGATGACTGCATTGCACCCAAACTGGCATTACATCCAGTCGCATTATACTGAGACTGTACTCTGCCATTTACTCATTTACCCAAAGTGACTCACAAGCGAAAAACTTAACAAAAGCAAAACCGTTTCTTATTTAATTCAGCTGGATATTTGCTGCAGTCAAGTAGACTGGGTTTCTTGACAGAGGGTAAGAGAAGGTGTTCTTTCAGGGGCCCAAACACCTTAGCAACATTGCAAAAATGTACAGCAATCAATGCCAAATCTTATTAAGAAACTGGAGATATATGCAGAGACAAAAACGTTGTGTTTCATGAAGTATTGTGGAATGTGTATGTGGCATTTCCGCTGACTGAAGCGAGCTGAAGTGCCGATTTGTGCGGTTTGAGTTCAGATGAGTGTCGAGTACTTGGTTTGTAACTCTTACATTTTTTATGTGAATGCTAGCCACTTCCATGGGAAACCTGTGGCCTAGTGAATAAAACACCATTACTGTATGGTCTATGTATTGAATTCATGTTAGCCATTAGTAAATCACACTGCATCACAACTGGGAAAGCTTATACTGTATAGTCACAAATATAGTTATACATATATTTTTTTTCTTAATGCCAAGATTTAATTTTGGGCCACTGTCTGTTATTACAATAACAAAATTATCCTAGTTAATGCCTAAAGGTCTGGAAAATATATGATTTTCATTTCTTTTCATGCACTGTAATTTATAAAAATGGAAAATGTGAATCTTGTAGTTTAGGATTATTAAATTTCAAAGAACCAGGGACCATAAACATGTACAAATCATTGTGAACTGGAAAGCTGCCGTAACTTCAATGTGAGGATATACAAAGTATCAGAAATCAAAATACAGGCTTTTACTTTGATTTACACTTGTGTGCATGCAATACTCCCATGCTAATATGCCGATGCTTTATTGTTTGGTCCTGCCATCTAAACTATTATAGTCATATTTAAACAACCACAATTAAAAATATAGATGTATTATATATTTTTTTTAAATCTACATATACAACCCCCTTTGGGTGGCTTAGGGGCAGACCTCCTGGCCTAGGGGTTTGAATCCCTCATGCACTCTGTGCCAGTTTCCTGGTCAGACTTCCTCTGGCAGTCTGAAAGACATGCAGTTAGGATAATTGTCATGGTTGGACAGATACTATGCTATTGCTACAGTTCCCTTTAACTTTGTAAACCTTTTCAACTGCTATGATTTTTGTTTGATTTTTACTTCGCAGTTATTTTATTCATGTTGGCTTTTGACGTTTCATTCGTCTAGCTCTGATGTGGTATCTACTGTTGTCTTTCAGGTCCACACATCGTGCTGAGATGCAGATCATTAGAAACCCTGCTTCACTCGTTAGGGCCCTTGTTAGCGGTTATCTGACAGCTCCATTTCTGCTGTAATTATTTATGATAAAGGTGAATGCAAAATTTTCGTTTTATATTCGCCTTTAGTTTGGCTGCTTTAAATAGTGGTTTGTTTTGGTGCCGTGAGTGTTGAGCTGAGCAGTATTTCCATGTCTGATGGATCCTGGCGCGTCGTTGCCTTTGTGGCTGGTACACAGCGCTACAATGGTGAAAAGCACAGTTGGCCATTTTAATAGGCTAACTGTCCAGGACATGTAGTACCTCTGGATCTGTAATCAAATTAGCCAGTGTTACCTTTCTGATGGCTCTGTCTATTAGTAGCAGCTGTAACACCCAGTGGATGTTCTGGCATACTTGAGCCATCTGCTCAGATGTGCAGTTGCGCGGATTCCCTGTGGCATCACTTGAATGATGCCACCCTGGGAAACTGGTCCTTGCTTGGATCCGCCCATAGTAGCCTCACTGGAAAGAAGCCTTTGCATATCCAGAGTATTTTTGATCTTTAAATCAGGAGAAAAATATATGAAATTGGCCACCAGGGGGAATCATTTCATCACTTTTGTGGTTGTGGCAAGGAGAACGTGGTATGTTCATGTTAAAAAATTACCTGAGTTTTAAATAAATTGTTATAGGATGCTTGGGAATTTATACAGGATAGGCGTCCACATTAACCCCGTATGATTTTGTCTCTTGATCAGTGAACTATTGTACAAGGAATGTTGTGGGTTGACAATTTTTTGGCTGTAAATGTTTAAATCACAGCAATAAGATTTTTTTTTCCTTCATATCAGTTTAGGTGCTGTATGAAATAAATTAGCCCTTTAGTGTATTTTTGTAACTTGTTGATAAATGTAAGAATCTGTCTTTCAAACACTTGAATGTACACTGGGGAATGTAGGCCTACAGGATCGCAAGGAGATTCATCCATCCATTTTCTGTAACCGCTTATCCCATACGGGTCATGGGGGGTCCGGAGCCTATCCCGGAGGCTGCGGGCACAAGACAGGGAACAACCCAGGATGGGGTGCCAACCCATTGCTGGGCACACTCACATGCACAATTTGGCAACTCCAATTGGCCTCAGCATGTTTTTGGACTGTGGGGGTTAACTGGAGTACCTGGAGGAAACCCCACGATGACATGGGGAGAACATGCAAACTCCACACACGGAACCTGGGCGGAGACGTGAACCCTGATCCCAGAGGTGTGAGGCAACAGTGCTAACCACTGCACCACCGTGCCACCCCCACAAGGAAATTGAATAATAAAAATTATTTTTATCAAACAAGGTGTTCCACTGGGAACTGAATTTTGTGCAGTACTTTAAAAGTCCCACTAGATGACTCTCTAACTCAGTGCGGGGCAAAAATCATGGGCCGTTAGCCTCAGCCGTCACATTTCAGATTCCGATTTCCTTTAGGCCTACTGTCATTTTTTAATGTAGTCACATATATAAAAAAAACTAAATATTGTTCCCCCTCAGACCAAACAGTGCCATAATAGATAATCGAAAAATATCAGAAAACAGGAAGAGTATAAAAATATAAAGAATTAGAAATAGTTGAACAAATATATTCAAAAAAGATAGTCGACAAAGTGTCCAGTGTTTAACCCCTGTGGTATTTCTGGGGTCGAAGTTACCCCAGTACATTTTCAAAATGAGGTTAAATTCTATAGAATCTAGAATTTAGAACGGAAGAAGTAAAATACACAAGGGTTAAGTGTTTGGTATTACAGTGAGCATTTTTGGGAGGGGTGGTTATTGCATTATAGGGGGAATGTGTGCGCTTGCAAGGTGGTACAGAGAGTTCAGGAGTCTAGCTGCTTAGGGGAAAAAGCTGAAACGCAGCCCAGTGGTCCTGGTTTGGATGCACCTCTGACTTTAGCCTCGAGTATTTTAGCCCTGATGTCAATCTTCCTTCAAAAAAAAAAAAAAAAAAATTAAAAAGTTAAGCCCCAGGTAAACTTGACTTAGCCACTGATCTTTTCAATAGCTAGAACCTACCCTGGACTTAACTATGCTGTTCAGTTGGTGCTGTTTGGGTGCATTACAGCTACCGAACCGGGAGTAATGCAGTGGGTCAGTACACAGTAAAAGGTGCTGGAGGTTGCGGAGGCTTGCCCACTTGGAGTCGCTATTGCGACGCCTTGATGGCCGTGGTGTTAATGATTGAAGTCAGGTCTTCTGTCAGGGACACCCCGCAAGGAACATAACGTTGCTATTTTGCCAGCTTCGCTCTATTCCAATTGTTTCCCCAGAAGAATCATCACAATAAAAACTGAAATCTGTAACAGGTCAAAAAGTTGCCGTTTCTTAAATGAAAAATTAAACTAGTGGGAATTAAAGCACGGGGGGAAAAACTTTTTAATCAATTATGTGGAATATGCATGGATTAAAGCAAAAAAAAAATAAATCACATGACCGAAATTTTTATTTAATTTTTTTTTAAACCAAATGCTCCGTGTCGCGGGCCCATACCACCAATGCATCAAATTTTTTTGCCATTGCTTCCATAGACTATTTTTATGGCAAACCACACAAAAGCACACCTGCCATTTTTGTCTTTCTGCACCTTGAACTATGTCACGCCGGAGGTGCCAACAGTGTGGCATGACGCTGGTTGAAAGGATGGTCTGAGACAGGAATATATGGCACAAAGATAACCCCGTTGTGGGGACTTTATTCTTGTGTCGCTCGATGCGAGCTATACGAAACAGAAAACCACAAACAACCACAATGACCGACAAAGAACCACAGGACCCGGGAACTCTTAAACAGAGAAACACAGAGGAGAAAATGAGGGGCACCTGTGATTGATTAACAAAGGGCAAAACACAAGGTAACGATCAACAAGCAGCAGGCGTGGCTGCTGAAAAGACAAGTCGGGAAGGGCTGGACATGACAGAACCCCCCCACCCCCCAAAGGCGCACACTCTGGGTGCGCCAGTTGGATCCGAGGGGAGCCTAGGGAGGCCAAGGACACGACAGGTACACAGGGTCAGGACAAGATGCAAGGACTCAGGCAGGACAAGACTGGACACACCACACTGGAGACCTGGAGAGACAACAGGAAGGAATCCAAAACAGAGCAAACACCTAGACAAGGACTGACACCAGTAGGGACCATAACGGCACGAACCAACACAAGGAACCAGACCAGGAGGGACAAGGATAGGATCAACTGACAACTAGGACCACCAATAAGACAGACAGAAATAGACCCAGAACAGAGATGGGCCAGGGGAACATCAACGGGGACCAGCCAGGACACACAGGAAGTGGGACACCATGACACTGGACAGGACGGACAACAGCTGAACACAGACTGACAGTGGAGATAGGAGGCCCTGGGGAATGGGCCCCAGCTGCGGGAACAGGCATAGGGAATCCAGCGGTAACAGAGACGAAGCCCCTGGAACTGAGGTAGGGACCGGAGGGGGAGCATGGGGGGCGAAGGAAGGGACCAGGGGCGGGACATGGGGAGCGGAGGTAGGGACTGGAGGCCACCCAGGGATAGGACCTGGGACCCATGGATCGGGGCATGGATTGATGCAAATCGAAGGGCCTATGTCCCGTAAAATATGGCTTTACGGACTATTTATATAGCCTACGTTTACAAATAGCCTAAACTCACTTTAAAGCAGGCTGAATACTGCAGACTGTTGCTTATAAAGAGTGATGCTCCAATCTACTTTAGGCATGCACTTATGCCATACCTGTTAGTTTTCAACATTGAAAATAAGGGATTTTTCCCAAGATCCCGACCCAAAATACGGGAAATTTAAAGCAGCTTCCCATTGCCATTCCTCTGTTAACAGCAAGAAAACGGACTCCAAAACGGCTGTTATTTATTTTTAACGGAGCATAAGCTCTTGCAGCACTTGCGACACCGGAGCCACTGTCCTGAATCCTGAGCT
>JAAGVU020000061.1:28211899-28223241 GCA_011763525.2 Mormyrus iriodes | reverse complement strand
AATGTTTATTTTTATTTTTAGGAAGAATAATTAAATCGTAATTAAACCAAAGAAAAAGACAGCCTTTCCAGAACTTTATCTGCCGAAGCTTGTTTAGCCTGACTTCCCCCCCCCCCCCCATTTTTTCTCATTATTAACCTTCAGTGCACTCAGTTGACGGAAATCCGTCATAGCGACGGAAAACTTTAATCCATGAATATGAGCGATAGAAATCAATAAAATAGCATTATGTTAAAGTAAAGGCTGGTGTACTGGTCATTCACCAATCCATTTTCTGTACAGATATTCCTCACTTACCGACCTACCTGTTTACCGACCGCCCGACCCGTCGGAATCGCACGCTGTACGAGATCTCTGGTCACGGAAACGGCAGCGCGTTATCTCACCGTCAAGCATCTACTCTCGCATCATTTATAAATATACAAAATGGTATAACTGGTGCAAAGGTGCCATTAAAACTATATCTAAAGATGGTTGACACAAACCCACTATCAGTACAGTATGACTGAAATATCGGTGAGAGGCGGCTCCTCGCTTATCGACCAATTTGTTTAACGACCTGGTCGTAGGAACGGAACTCGGTCGGTAAGTGAGGAGTGTCTGTACCCGCTTATCCTACGCAAGATCACGGCGGTCCGGAGCCTGTCCCCGAAGCTACAGGTGCTATGCAGGGAGCAGCCAAGAGGTGGCGCCAAACCATCGCAGGACACGTACGTCTAAGGGAATGTAATAATACACATCATTTAAATGTTTCGCAAGGTTGCTCGTCACATTCACTGTGTGGCCAAAATTCACCATACAAGAAGTCATATCTGTAGTTAATAAAGACATACTGAATGCCTATAAACTAAGTAATACGTCTAAGTACAGGCTATTATACATGTTTGTTATTTATTAATCGCCTACAGTCTCAATGTGAATTAACATTTGCTGTAAAATAATTCCTTGTAGAAAATCCACAGAAGAACGGATTGTGGAAACTTAGAGAAATATGATGTCGTAAGCAAAATATGATTGATGTAATCGCGAGGGTGGAGGCTGGTGTTTGTGTGCCCGCTTTCGAAATGGAAGGAGCGCCTCTCGTATGGCTCCAGAATCCAGGAGGAGCTTGTCGCGGTATTTAAATGTTTTTTTATGAAGCTTTAGCGCAGTATAGTACCCAAGAGTATTCCCCCTAGGAGAATTTACTTACATCTACATTTCTTTTAATTTTCTTTGTGGATGAAAGCAGAATATAACGACTCCTATATAACGAAAAAAGTTTTAAAAAGGCAGAGAAGAGAGAAAACGAAAGGGACAAACTGACATGTAAGTATCATTCTCATGCCTTTGGCCAAATATATATATATTTCATACATTTCAGCAATTCATGGAATCAGTTTAGTGAGATGCGTGTCTAATACAGTCGAGTTAGCGGACCACATCATTACTGATGGCCTAACAGATGTCGGAAAATACAGTCGTAATATTAAAAATATATTTTTAAACAAGTCTGAGTATATGTAGCCATGGTCCCATCTCTGAAGGTGGCCCAGCTGAAAGCTGGCGGATCCAGGTCGGTCAGCTTTCTGGGCTGTCCCCAGGTGTCCCGCGAAGTGGGCTGGGTGCGCAGACACTAGGCAGGTCACTATTCAGATCTATGGTTACACGTCAGATCACATGCTGGTTAAATGCTGATGTGCCAGTGACATCTCAGCGGCGGAGAAACCGAAAGGGTAGGGCCGTCTTCTTCGGCAAAAAAAAGTCAGCCCTGAAGAGAAAAAGATAAACATTAACAAAAAAGATCTTACAATCTACGCGCAAATGTTAACGTAACGTGTAAAATCTGACTTTTAAAATTACAGTTACAAATTTCAGCATAGGTTTAGGGTTAAAGATATTTTGAAACAAATTAATATTTTGTTTCTTGGCTGTATGGTTCTTACAAACTGCAATGTTCAGAAGACAAAAAAAAAACTTCTTTGAGATAGTTAAAAACACAGTAGCCTACGAACGTAGGCCTAGAGATTGCGGTTTGCAAAGTTGTTTGAATAGGCAATGCCAGTGGTTATGCAGGAGCACGGTGTAGGCTCCCAGTTATGTATTTATATTGATAAATGTATTTAACTTTTTTTTTCCTGGGTGGAGAAATAATGTATGCCTTCGTTTAATTTAAGTTTCTTCTTCTTTTTTTGAAAAAGAAAGAGATGCGATATTCTTTGGCGTGAGAAGTGATCTGCTGCAGCGCCCAGTCAGGAGCTGCTTTTAGAATTACGTATAAAAACCCTTTCGTGAGAAGCCGGAAAACCCACAAGGCCACCGCACGCAATCAATGGACTTACATGTGCCTGCCGCCGCCGGCTCCCGATACGGAGGCGGCTGGGCTGCCCAGAATGGCAGAGGGAACACCCAAAACCGCACCAGGCCCGCTGTAAGTCTGTGCTTATTTCCTAGATCACAGACAAACCACTGTTCTTTTTCCTTTCACATGTTTCCCTGTCTGGAAGAGCTCAGCGATTTCTGTAATAGGCGAAGCCTTTTAAATAAGTCTATTATGCATAATTTCTCTGATAGTATAAGCAGGAAAAGAGCGGATTTACAGGAATAATCTGAGATTAAAGATTAAACTGCTGTTCGCCGTGATGTAATAACAAACATGGTTATTGTATCTGTCAGTGTGTGATAAAACGATCCTGGTTATTGTTTAAACAGTAATTCTGTTTGTGTGCCTTGGAGTGTCCGCTAATATTAATTTGCAAATTAATTTAGTGGCCAGATGACACCACAGTACACATTTGCAGGTTTCTCTGCTGTTGTTTAAATCACTGATGATTCATTTTTCATAATTTCATATTCAATGCAGGGCCATAGATTCTATACTGGGAAGTACAGGGCACAAAGCAGGGTGCCCGGCCATTACAGGGCACATGTGTACTTGAGTTCATTTATTTTCCCAAGTCTCTCAAGAATGCAAAAAAATAAAGTAGTTCAACGTCAGATGGTCTTTTGCTGTGTATAAATTCAGCAGTACAGGCATCCAGACTAGGGTGTCTTCACCTCCTGCCCTAAGCATTCTGGGATAGCCATTAAGCTAGCCATGATTAGAAATTATGGGAAATGTATGGAATTACGGCTAGCTCAGCCTTACTAAATGCTTGCATTTCCAAATGGCACGTGACGATGTCCAAACGACGTCTGTACCAGCGTCGGCCTGGCCCGTAATACCTCAGCAGTCGCTCAGCAGCCCTGTTGGCTTGCTGGAGGACACGCAGGCTGGCTGAAATGAGAAGCATTTGGCCACTCGGATGCCTCATCGCCTTCAAACGACAGCAGCCTTATACCTTGTTTAGGCATGTCGATTTGCCTGCCCTCCATCTCTTCCATCATGTCAAGGGCTTGACCTCGGAGCATTTTGTTAGACTCTGGGGTCCAGCGATCACCCTGACAGCAGGTGACTCTCCCAAAGGGGACATCAAAGGATTCCTTCAGCCTTTCAGCTTAGGGCCACATCTTTGTCGACACCTAAACGCAGGGGAAGCAGCTGGAATGACAAGTACAATAACAGTTTTTGGGGGGTGTCAGCAAACAGAAACAAAGCTGCTTTTAAATTTTTTTGGAAATTTCAATGTCGGCATAGTGGTACTCAATAAAGTCATTTAGCTGCTGGCAGATACTTGTATTGTAAACAACACAGGTATTTACACAGTGTAATTCTGTAAACCTATATACAATTACCCAACAGTGAACGAAACCGAATTGTTGGACTTCATCCAGCTCTCCACTTCTTTGGAGATGGCTGCTAATTATGCAGCCTTATGTGTTTCTTGGCTGTATGGTTCTTACAAACTGCAATGTTGAGAAGACAAAAAAAAAACTTCTTTGAGATAGTTATGTGACATTTTATTGTAGACTTTTATACAACGAACTTCCCATTTGGAAATGTAGAGTTTTGGTCATGTCCGTTCAAGGCTTCATTTCAGCTCTATTTTGTGCACAAGGCTTGGTTCAAAGATCCATTAACAGTATGATAACTGGGGAAATTCAGATTACACACTGGGCAGATCTATTTCCTTAAGGAGTGTCGTGAACATGTAGCACCTGACCTGAGACGTATGATGCAGCCCTTTAAAAAAGGTTTAAAATCATAAAATCGATTCTTAAATCATATGCTGATATCTTGCTATGATCTACAACCCTAATGGATTTCAGGATGAGTTTTATGGAGAGTTTATAAAAAGCAGGATAATGGAAGTATAATAGGAATGTTTGCTATGTGTGTTACCTCTCAGTATTAAATAAGTGTTTTGAGGGTGAAAAGGGTAATAATGTACAGAAATTTTATTTATTGTAACTGTTAAGTAGTAAAAAGTTCTGTCTGGATTCTGTAAGCCAATCAAACTATAACTTTTAGTTTTTAATGCACTTGAGTTGCAATCAAGGTTGTTAAATGACCAGACTGATGTCTTACTTCTTGTCCGCCTCCTGATCTTTTGATCCTTACTTTTACTTGACCTTCTTCTGTATGATTTCCAACCTCTTAAATGACCTCTCATATTCCCCTTCAGGAGAATGAGGGTCTGCAATTCCTGAGTCGAGAAGAGAGGGAGTGCATCAGGTTCTTGGAGGAGACCATTGACTCACTGGACGAAGGTCTGGATGAATCGGATGGAAAACGGTTGTCAGGGGGTGCAGACCCAACAGTACGTCGCGCCATCACAAGTGCTACGGTAATGATGTCAGGACGATCTGTCAATTCCAAGGACCAAGACATTATTGACCTGGTTCAAAAGCAGCCCAAGGATGCCCTATACAGCTCCATCCAGCCAGGTACCAGAACTTTAATCATTCTATAGTCGGGTCAGTAATACTGAGGACGCTGGAGAAAATTTGTATTTGCTATAAAATGTGCCCATTTTGGGCTGCGGCACAGTGGTTAGCACAGGTGTCTCACAACTGTGGGACTAGGGTTTGAGTCTGTGCCATGGCTCTTTGTGTTGTCGTGGGGTTACCTCTGGGTTCTCCGCTTCCTCTCCCCACCCCCCCGACCACAGTACAAAAAGATGCTGAGGCTAATTGGAGCTGCCAAATTGCCGGGAGGTGTACATGTTTGAATGAATGGTTTATGTGTTGCTCCCTGCCTTGCTCTGGACCCCATTGTGCCCATTTTTTCTTGGGTGTATATTACATTTTACAATTATATTTTGTGTGTTAACACTGCAATACCTTACTTATGTATCTTCCCAATAAGACCAAGGTAAATGAATCTTGCAATACTGCATTTGTTTTATAAATATAATTTTTTCACAGATTTTCGCAGCATGGCTGTAAACCCGGAGACTCATTTTGAAATGAAGGCAAAACCTGACCCTTTAGGGAATCTTCCCTATGATTTAAAACTCCCACCCACTGTGACCCCCTCAGCAGCCAGTAACAACCCCAATTCTACCAGCCAGCCACAGTACCAGCCTGCTGGTTTCGTCCCCACCCCAGTCATCATTGCTCAGAAGATCGCGGCCCATCAGCGAGCTGCGGGCGTCAGCTTGCCTTCTACCATCCTGTCCAATTCCCGCCGAAGCTTGGACTCACCCCAGCAGGACCACGCATTCACCGCGACCAAGCCCAGCCATTACCCAGGCAATATTAACGTTATCATGGGAAGCAAGCAGACTGACTCCCCTCCACCTGTTAATGTCCAGGAGCGAAAGGCCCAAGTTCTGACCCACCTTACAGGCCCGCGTGAGCTGGAGGAAACAGGCAGTAGAAACTCTCCAATCCGTAGTCCCTCCTACCGGGATCCTACTCAGGATAGGACCAGAATGGAGGCTCTCTCCAAGCTGGGCCTTAATGCAGACCAGCCCTCATCTAGCAGCTTCAACAGGGTTGTCAACCTGTCCGTGCCAAGCAAAAACAAGGCAGATTCCTCACTGCACAGCAGTTATACCGAAAAGCCTCAGACAGTTCCCCTATCTTTAGCCTCCAGTGCAAAGACAACCCTTTCTGCCGCTGACATCAACAACTACGGGGACAAAAGCAAGGCACCATCAACCAGGTCTTCCAGTATGCGGGAAACCTATGGCAATTTCAATGCTACACCTGACAGCGTGCCCTCCTTAAGTGACTTCAACAACTATGGAGGTAAGACCAAAATCATGAGTCTGGCATCGTCCGTGAAGAGCGATGCTGCTGCCAACCACCACATTAGCTATAAAAACAGGCCCAGCCTGGTACCCCCACCCTCAGGTGCTGAGGTATCAACCAACAGTTATGGTGGCAAAAGCAGAGTCATGGCTCCACCTACATCTTCAAAGACTGAGCCTGCTGCCAGTGAGCCAGTTAAGTATGACTCCAGGTCTGCCATAAATAGTGGAGGAGCTATTAACGCTGCTATCACAAGCAACAGTTATGGAGGTAAAAGCAAAGTAATAAATCCCTTGATGTCAACAGCAGCCACACCTGAGGTCATCTTAAGTGACAGTTATGGTGCAAAAAACAAAGCTGTGAGTCCCGCAGTGATGTCCATCAACAGGCCTGAGCTATCTGCCAGCAGTCTAAACCAGAGTATCTCCGTTACCACTCCCAGACCAGCACACACTCTGCCTAATGCTTCTTTGGGTCCACTGACAAGCCGACCAGAACCTGTGCCATCTGATGCCCCTGGACTGTCACACCCAAGCAGTGGAGATGGTGCCACCGCTGGGGCACCCCCATCTCAGGCAGAACGACGGCTGTCCTTCTCCAAGCCCGCAGCAGCATTGCGCCCCCAGGGTATAACGGTACAATTCACAGGACGTGGGCCTACCAATCAGTCCCGCAGGGAAGCCCTGCGTAGACTCGGACTGCTTAAGAAAGGGTCGACGTACTCTCCCTGAGATGATCTGACAAATTGTTAGTCCATCCTTTCCCCTTAAATAACATCTTGATGCTAAATTCCCACTTTTGCAACCGTATCTTATCTCATTCCCCCCAGAGCTTGAACAAACTTGGACACTAGGATGTGATGGCTGTCTAATCGGAATGGGAGGTGAAAGAGCAAGAGATGCATTGTGAATAACAAGACAAGGCGTTAATGTTCAGACAAGAAGTAATTAGCACCAAGATCAAACACTTACTGTGTGTGCCTGGAAGCCATTACAGCAGCTTAAATCACAACCATCATAGATGGTAGAGCATATATTGGTTAATTCCTGAAGAGGGCTTGCCTCTGTGTTGAGTTCTGCATTGAAAGTTGGTCTGTCATTTGTTTTGCAAATTTTGATGGGTGGAATAACTGGTTACTGGTAAAAAAAAATAATCAGTTACATGCAGTGCCATCATACTGTCAGGGTGCGAACTATATGTCATACCTTCTGTCAAACATGGGTGTAACTTCTGTAAGATTACACTGCCTTTCTCCTCTGGCAATGTGGCGTGAAGGATATCGATCTAGTGTGTCAGCTAACGCTGGAAAAAATATGTTTGCAGAGTTCACAGAAGAGGGAAATGAGTAGCAGTGAAAACTATAAAATTTATTTAATTTATAATCTGTTTCTGTATTTAGATCAATATTTATGATTGGAATTAAGTTTAGTTCACCTGTTCTACTTCAAGATTTTATTTGCTTGATTTTTTTAAGTTTTCTAAAAACTGGAGAAAAATCTTCAAGATGTTTAAAAGCCAGTTTCATTGCAAATATGGAGTCAGTTTTGGGTATGACATGCTCTCACTGTTCTCTGTATGGCTGTGGGTTCAAATCAGATCCCTGCTCTGTTTCATGCTCTTATATAATTGTGGGTTTTCTCCCATTAGGTGTATCATGTGTGTTTCCTATTAATGACTGGTATTTTGTTAAGTTGTGCCCCGTCTATAGCCTCCCCCCACCTCCTGCATCTTCAGGTCATATGACCCTAATTTTAAAGGCATTATTGTCATTGTAAATGAATTTTTGGAAGTATGTATTGGTGTATATGGCATTTATGTTGTATTCAAAGGGCTAGATATTTTACACTCATGTACTTTACATATTAACCAAATTCAGGAAAGAACATGAATTCTTCTCTTCAGTAATGATGTTTCAGTTTTACCACACTGCTTATAAAATGATATATTTAAGTCTGATTTAATCTCCACCCATTAAAACCACAAACTTGTATTAAATACTTGCAGTTAACCATGGGACTGTGGACACTATAAAGAGAAGTCTAGTAATTGTATATTGGTAGCATTTTCATTTTTTCACTTCTAAAGGAACACTTGTTTTCTCACATCCTTTTTGTATTTCTTTGTTAGTAATATATACAGCCTCATTAACATTAGCAAAAGTGGTACTGGTAAGTGATCACAGCTCTATGATCGCTACACAGCTCAGGTGGTTGTTGCCAGATGTTTGAAGAGTTATGCTGCACCCAATTTTCTTCTGTTCTAGCTCTGCTGTTAGCGGCTTGGTGGCTACATGTGATCTTGTGTTTGTTCGTGTGTCAGAGAGCGGCAGACTGAGTGTGTGAGTATGTCTGAATCCAAGAATCTCTTAGGACAGACTCTGCTCTGCTGTTTGAAGTATTTCATCCCAATGAACTCCTCTCATAGCAGAACAGTATCATTCACCACGTTCTGCTTATCCGGAGAAGACATCGCCATTCATTTGTCCACTGCTCAGATAGTCTTTGTGTGTGCGTGAGGGGTCAGGGGTTGTAGACATTGTCACTGAGAAAGCTTCATGAATGCTCCTCAGAGTCCCTCACAACCACAGACTACAGGCACGTCGTGGGAACATTGGGCAAAGGTTGTGTGTCTTATTACACCTGAGGCGAGTGAGCTGTTTTAATGCAGCCATTATGTCCAACTTACTGCGTACTTCCTACGCAGAGGAGAATAAAAACATATTCTATCCAAAAACAGTTCGTCCCTTGTTAAATTGCCAGATTGGCGCTTTTCCACTGCCACCAGGAGCTGACCCGTACCCAAGCCGTACCCAAGTCGTAACGCAAACTGATGGTTTTCCATTGTAAATTATGTAAACCGTGCCCAAGCTGTACCCATGCTGACATGACCCTGCTTATTAGCATGACTAAACTGAGGTGGCTGTGTCACCACCATCTAATTGGACAAAATGTACGGAGATATGGTGTCCTGTGTTTATATGCATGGATTATCTGAAGGAAAAAAAGGATATACTATGTATTATTAATTAGAAATAGTATCGTACATGGTGATGCATTGATGCATTCCCAATAACTTGGAACTTCAAAATTACCAACCTCCTACTTAAAAAACTACTGTAGAACAGCTGAACGGACTGGATTCAAAATGCAAATTTATGCGAGTTAATGCTAATTATGCTAGCGTTTGATGCTAACAACACGGCAATTCTCACAGTCTTGTTAGTGGAAATTAACACATAGTAAATCATGATGTATACTGTGTAAACAGTAAATAAGCGTCTCTTCGGTTTTACGTCACTATCACTCTCCAAATCTGGCAGCGCCTTCACCGAGCCGACCCTTCTGCAGTGGGAAACCAAAGCGAGCAGGGAACTGTGCTGTAAATAGACTCTTTTCAAGGTATGTATTGGTTACGGCTCAGTTCCTGGCTGCCACTGGAATAGTGGCCATAATGACTGGTGTCCTTTTGTTAAGTTATAACTTTCTGCATTAATAGGCATAAAGTCATAAACCATGACATTGCACCTCACTGGGATAACCACCTGGTGGGCTCCCAGGGCGGTACGTCTGGGCATGACCCATTGTTTGTAGAACAGGCCCAGGACACGCTGAAGGGATTGTATCTCACAGATGACTTGGAAGTATTTGTGGTCCCAGCAGGAGCTATAGTGTGTGACCTTGTAAAGAGAAATCTGGTCTGACCTCCTTGGTGCTCTGCCACTGTTACCGTCATCCATGAAAGTGCTTTGTAAATAAATGGATGGATGAATATCAGGATAAGGCATTCATCAAGGTCATTTTCCCACCATGGCTGACACAGAGTTTATGATGTATTGCAGTTACTGAGCAATATTCTCTGTACCCTCTACATCCTCCTCAAACATGGTAAACTTGGCTTCATTTCCTGAACCGAAAGTAGGATTATAGTAACAATGACAATTTCCATGTAAAACCAAAAAAGTGCAGCTGTTCATAAAATGTCTGACAAAGAATTGGGTAAAACTGCACCACCCTTATGTTAATAAAAGGAACTTTAGTAAAATAAATTATTTTATGCCCCAGTTTGTCTAATACTTTAAAATATTTATTTTCACCTTTTATTTGGCAGTTCATTGGGTAATTACGGAATATGATGTCTTAATAAACCCACTCAGTGAAGCATACCTCACCTAACCTTTTCAATTATGCACACTCATGCGTTCTCAACACATTTTGAAACATTCAGAACCTGAGTTCAGCGATCTGGCAAGATAAAGTCACTTGTTTAACAATTTTCCTCTTTGGTTTGTGGACAAGAAATTGGTATACTAAGTGAGAGAATCAAAAATTAAATATACTGTTTTATAAATACTGTTCTTGTTGATTATAGCTAATCCTGTTTACATACTATAAAAAAGAATATATAATATATAAAGAATATATAGTAAGAATGTTAAATTTAGTTGTTATTTTTTATTGTGCAAAAGGAACATGTCAGTACAGTCGTACAATGTACATTTCGGGAAATGTGAGGAGTAGAAATTGCACCCATCCCGTATATTACATGATAGTCCTGTATTGAAAACTAAAATTTTTCCTGTTTTGAACTAATATGGGATATGGGATATTTCTGGACCGTGTGATCACTCTTCTAAGCATCTGCTCACCCAGGTCAATAGTTACACAATTGAAGACTCGGGAAGCAGCCTAAATAGGGCTACATTTGATTGAAATTGGCAATCAACGGAAAATGTTTTTTACCACACTGTCATTAATATTTTTAAATCTACTACAATACTTTTAGCAATGGCTAATTATAATATACGATCAGGTCTGAAATTATACCTGGGTAAAGTCAGTTTAACATCTGGCTATCATGTGCGGTCCAATAGACAGACAGAGCATGTCGAGAAATAGCACGGTTTCTACGTTTCTATGGTAATTCTTGCTGGAATGGTTGATGTGGGTTACTGTTATGGGATGATTATGCTCAGAATTCTCGCACAAAGAGTCCAGTACCCTGAGCCCGTTTCAGTGCATTTTAGGACACCACCAGCCTCTCCTGTTCTTTCTCCACAGTGTCAACTAGGTCAACAGGTGATATATGCCTAATATATGCCATGGTATATGCCTTTGACTTCCCTCAAAAAAGCTGAGCTCACGATATATAGGCACAGCCCGAACAAGGCACGTGGGTCCCCCCTCCAATGGGCTCACCACCCATAGGAGGGGTCATAGGGGTCGGGT
>JAAGVU020000061.1:28171328-28183133 GCA_011763525.2 Mormyrus iriodes | reverse complement strand
CTCACCCAGACAGTGGCGAGAGTGAAGAGTATGAAGAGTTTCTGAAAAATAAATCTGTTCCAATACAGAAGGCTGCAGTACTGCTGAATAATGCTAGTCCATCAGTAGAGTAAGTGTTTGATATCAAAAGAATGTTCAGTGCAAACAGTGTGAAATCAAAATATATTGCTTGGAAAATTACGGAGTTTATCACACTTGATAATCAGCCCTTCTCTGTTATAAATGTTATAAATATATAAGATGTATACAGTTATAAAACATAGCTCTGGGACTGTTGTTGTTTGCCAGAGTTGGTGTTTTCTTACCAAAAAATAAATTTTCATATTTTTGGAATGCAATTTATTTATTTTTGTTAATTTATTTGGCTGGAGTTTCCCTTTAAAATTACTTAAGCAGAACCTCCCAAACAATCACTATCAATGTGAGTTTTTGAAATAATTGACTATCAGTATCAGCCAGAAATTTCAATGCATCACTAGTGCAAACCCATTGCAGGGCAGACACACACACACTATTCACATTAACAGACCATTTGGCAAATAAAATTAGTGTGTTTTGGGGGAAATTGGAGGAGACCCCATGATGGCATGGAGAGACTATGCAAACTCCACACCCCTACAGTCAGGAGACTCAAACCCAGGTCACCGAGATCTGCAGTAACATTGCTAACCACTGTGCCATCTAGCCACCATACCACCCCTTTAAAGAGTCTAACCTTTGAAAATTTTCTCTAGCATTACAGTGTTGCTACTGGCTATATGTATGAGGAAATTGTGCAAGAGTTTTATTTTATTTTATATTTTTTTTATATATTTATATTTTTTATTTTATTTTTAACCCCATAGGCATGTAAGTTCTGCAAACTCTGAGCAGTCAGCAAGTGACACTGAGCTCAGAACAGCACTGGCAACAGTTATGGGAGCTGTGGCTGCTCTGCTGGTTTGGGGGGTCTCACTCTAGTCATATACTGGTGCTTGTAAAGAATATAGCTCATTGGACATAACACTAGAAACAATAACCATCTGCTCATCCCTATGACAAACACATAGGACTCCTAGAACCTCTTTTAGGGGAATGTTCCAGATGGGTTAATGTCAGTCCATGACCAGGTGCACACACAAACACCTCGTCACGCACACTATAGACAATTAAATGACACTAATTTGCCAAACTGCATGTCTTTGAATGGTGGGCGGAAGCTGTGTAGCAACACATTCTGTAATAATACTGCATTTTGTAATAACTCAACAAAATGTTACAAATTTTCACTTCATTATGTATTAGCATCCATATTTTGTAATACACAGCTTGAATGTTAAATGTTAAATTTCCCTGCTATTTGCAATACATTTTTATATATTTACGGTGGTTATTATAAAATGCGGCAGTTGCACTATATAATGATGAAAATGTAATAAACATTAAGTGATAAACAACCATTACACAATGCATTGTTAGAAATGGGCAGAAACCCCCATGACACGGGTAAAACATGCAAACTCCACACACAAAGCAGGGGCCTTGAACCCCCAGTCACAGAGGTGCAACACACTGAAGCAGCATGCCACTCTCTTTTTTCTCTGTGTTTATTATCTGTGTGCCGTGTTAATATGTTTCACAATATTAGTATTTCCAGCGGTCCAGGGTGGTGAATTCTAGTGTTTCCAGCCTGTGCGAATTTGTAGAGGAACTGTAGAGGAAATTCTCTTTTTAGATATAACAAAAATGTAAAGACAGATATTGATTGCTTTCTTAAGACACATACAGGCCCTGGGGGGATCTACCCACCCTAGCAACAGACTATTCAGCCTGCTCAAATAAGGCATGCGGCTGGGCAGCCTGATGGCCAAAAACTGAAATTATAAAGAAGAGCTTCTACCCTCAGGATCCTGAACTCTGACATGCCAACTAACATTCAAACCTAAGACCCAAGCACACTCACTGTAACTACTGCGCAGTCACTTTATACTTAAGTCACTTTATATTATAATTTATAATATAAATAAATAATATAAAGTTATTCTATTACCTTTTCTATTACAAATTTATTATTTACTCTGTTGTGTGTTTGCTTTTGTTTTTGGAGCAGGCTAGCTTTTCATTTCACTGCATGTTGTGCCTGTATAACTGTGTGTGACAAATAAAACTCTTGAATCTTGAAAATCTGAGCAGATTGTGGGAGATAATGCTTAGAGAAACAAGAGCAGCAGAGATTTTGGAATCAGACTTGGGCTTAATTCTCTTTCTTCGCTCCACCACCTTCAGCTCTGTACAGCCCTGACTCTGGGGTTGTTTTCCATAACCCACATAGTCATGCCGTCATACCCTCTAGACATTTCACCCCAGCATATGGTATATGATGGTATAATAAATAAATAAATAAATAAACAAACAAACAAATTAATTAATTTATTAATTGCTGTATTAATTAATTAATTAATTAATTAATTAATTAATTAATTATATAGTCTACTGGCCAACACATAAGAACTTGGGCAAGGTCATTGTGAATTATATATTAGTCCTGTGTGCAAATGGTCACCAAAAGCAAATTATTCACTGACTGGTTCACCTTTATGATTGGGAAGAAATCCAAAATGCTCCCGAACATGGGCAGAAGCATTTTTGTTTTACTCATCCTGTGTTATTGCTACCAATCGCAGTCGGCATCTTTCTCACCAGTAGACTGACCTCTGGTGGCGTGTGCTGCGCACTACAGTACATTGCCTCAATACAGCATCTCTGTATCAGTTTAATAGAAAGAGCACCATCTGAATTTTTGACGGTATTAAAAATAATACCTTTGGGATTTCTAATTACCAGGATTCACTGTAATATCATCATACCACCCAAGTCTAGTTGGAATGGGAGATGTTCAGATTTTTTGAGGAATAGTCGTCGAGTTGTAAGAATGCATCAGAAAGAATGCATATTTCAGTATTGATTTACACATCCATACTGTGAACTACAAAATACAAGGAAACTGATCACAGACCTGTTTCTTTCTAAATAAATGCAATCTACAATATGTAAACTGAATAACTGAACTTACACACTTTAAAAATGCTGCTGTAATACCCTAAAATATACATTATTGACGGCGACTTATTGAGTCTGTAGCTTGGCACTTCTGGGAATATGGGTTTGGATCTTGCTTTTATATGTAGAGTTTGCATGGTCTCCCCAAGTCTTGCAAGTTCCCACACAGTACTCTGGTTTTCTCCTGCAGTCCAAAGACTGATGTCTCAAAATTATCCAAAATGTGTGTGGATATGTTTCCCATGATGGACTGGCGTCCTATCCAGCATGTACCCCAGCCTTGTACCCTATGCTTCCAGTTAGAAGATGGATGGAAATCCAAATCATAGATATAGACAGAGTCAGAGGACCAAGAGACAAGAAAGAGCTCAAGCCAGATCAAGAGACCAGACCACCAAGAATGAGTAAGATAGGCTTTGGAACCCTGGCAACCCTGAATAGGATAAGTGGTTATAGAAGTTGGATGGATGGATTCTGGATTGGATGTGAGACACAAAAAATGTAGAAGGATATTGATTGAATTAAAGTGAGTAATTTTATAGTGTTGCCTTGTGTCTGAGTCATACACTCACAGAATACAGACATTATGCTCGCCAGTGAGTAGACAATATTTCAGTCTGACTGGGGAGTTGTCAGGATCAGCACCCATCCACCCCTGCCCTTCCTGTCTCTACCCCGTTTGGCCAGCAGTTGTCGCTGGCCATTCTGTTTTTTCACTCCCTGTCTAACCGTTGTGTGCTCAAGATTCTTTATTTGTCACATGCATAGTTGTTCCTAGTGTGTGTTGCAATTATTTTGTTTCCCTGTTTGGTTTGTCCTGCTTGTGTCCTGTTTGATTTTGGGCTGTGTAGCCAGTCCTCTGTGTTATGCCTCCTAGATTCTAGTTTTGGTGTATGTTAAGGTTCTATAGTTCCATTCTTATTAAAGTGTAATCTGCCCCACCTATTCCTTGTTGGTCCGAGTCCTTTTTGATTAGTTAATTTGATTATACTTTGCACCTCTTCCTTGTTTGCCCTGGTGTTCCTATGTATTTATGTACCTGACAGTGTTCAGTTCCTTAGTGAGTCATTGTGGTTAGTTACTGTGTGTTTGTTACTTTGTTCCATTGCCCAGCTCTGTGCTCCATTTATATTATGCTATGGTTTCTTGTAGTTGGTTTCCCAGTTTTGTCTTTTTGACCCCTCGTGGTCCCTTTATTTTGTGCCTTCCCTGTTTTGTTCAGTTTCCTTAATAAACTCCCTTTTGGGTTGGAGCTGCAAATGAATCATCACCTTTTTCTTTATGCCTGCGCCATGCCCCGCCGTGACAGGAGTAACATGTTATATAAGAAATATTCAGACTATCAACTGTACCCATAACCCTAACCATTTATTCCATATCTTAATCAATGTGTATTTTAACAATAAGACACCAACCTTAAAATACAAATGCAGAGTTAAACTACTGTCTTCATTTCCTCTTTTCATTTCTGATAAAAGCGAATGAGCTGAACCTCTACACAGCTGTCTTAGCCCAGGGTATTTTAAGCTCTGAAACTGCACTCTGAGCCGTTGGGGTGAAACTGAGATTTGCGTAAATGGTGCAAAACGGTTCTGCTACTCCCAGAATAGAGCAGCCAAAAGTCCCCCAGTCCCCACAGGGTTAGAGTGAGGTGGGGGTTCACAACACGTCACAGAGCAACACGCTGTGAGGCAGAATTTTCTGCTCTTTTCAGTGCACCATCACTTATTGTGTATATTCTTGCATTTTCATCTAATGTGAAGTAACTATATGCCAAAGTGTCATTGTACTTTTCTTGGTACAGTTTTCAGTTATGTTCAAATTGGTCTTTCAGGTTTATAGAAGATGAGCACTTAGCACAATTTCTATGCTTAATATTGAAGTGTTTCACGTATTTAAGGGTCTTCAAAACTGAGTGACCACAGATCCAAGAAATGAAAACAGTTTCACATGATCTCCATCTGTTTCCTCATAATGACCAAGGATGGATTGGTGCTACTCAGACCCCATCACGGGTGAAAAAGCATACATGTAATAGTCACAGCATGAAAGAATGCTATGTAAGAAAGGTTTTTTAATAATTTTTAAATAATAACGACGTCGTTATTTGTAATAAACACCGTTTATGGTGGAGTTTCACAACTAAACATAACAAAAAAAAAACAAAAATGTGATTTTTTAATTCTAATACTGATCATCCCTACATATATATTTGTTCATGTGACATTACTGAGGACATGGTGGGAGCTGTTGAGGGTGTGAGTCAGACTGAAGCTTCACAGAGAACAAAACGTGGTTTGGAACAGAGAAGTAACAGTGATGAGTCATGGGGGGAGGGGGGTATCTGCTGATATTGGGGGGGATAGGTGTCACACATTGAGCTCACTGGAGAAAGCTTTAGAAGAAATGTCACACAAGGTTTTCTTAACATTTCCTTGATTTGGTTACTCTTGAAAATCACTCATTTCCCAACTGATTGTCATCACCAAATTAATTACATTTATCAAAACTTTTCTCCAAAGACTATTGTGATTCTACTGTTATATACTGTATAAAAGAAAGACAAACATTTATGATACTGGAAGAAAACTTTATTGATCATCTGTAATATTTTAAAATGCAATCAAGCATAAAAAAGCATGAATATCTAATACAAAAGAAGAAAACATCAAACTTAAAACAGATTAAACATTGATAAAACATTAATGAAGCAAAACCAGGAGTAACCTTCATTTTATCATTTAGTATAGCAGAGGAATGAAGCTGAGCCCATTAGAAACACAGTAATCAGCCACTCATTACAGGTAACCATCTACTCTGAACAGTTGGTGCTCCTCAGCGTTTGAGTGACAGGCCCCTGGGAGCCCTGATTGGCCTCACAGACCACTGAGCCCGCCTTCTTCCACTCGTCCGCAGTGAGGGTCAGGCTGCTGCTCCAGCTGTACAGGCCGTCCTTCTCCAGCAGCCCGCGGCTCGTCTCTGAGGCTTTGCTGCTACCGTCCACCTTCCAGCTCAGCTTCCAGTCGGAGGGGAAGCCCTTGTTGGCCAGGCACATCAGGGTGGCTGTGTTCTTGCTGGACACCTCCACACTAGAGGGGGGCAGGACCGTCAGGGTGGGGGCTTTGTCACCTAGGGCACAGAACAGACGCTTTAAAAAAAATGATGTTTGAATGATCAATGATCTCCATGTCTGTCAAAATGTCAGTTGTATTTTGTGTTTCTATCACTACCACAGCTTATCTGGCTATACAGTATCTCATTGAATTATTTAACTAATTAGTACAGTAACTAATTGAACTAGTACATATAATGGCTGAGGTGCCCCTGAGGACAGGTTCTCGTCATTCAGCAAGATATCAGTAAGTTTTTGGAGAACAGAAAGACTTTTTATTGTTCACTGTAGTTTGCATATGTTCTAATGTTAAACTGTGCTTTTTTCTGATCAAATATATACTTATAAATATCTCAGATATAACATACAAATATAACCGATAAATAAACAGACCTTTTCTTTTACTGCCTAAGACTTTCGCACGGTACTGTTTATAAAGGCGCTATATCTTCTGGTGACCGCAAATAAATTCTCTAAACTTTAACCGTAACCGTATCACTGTATCTGATCAACAGAAAAAAATGTAAACTGATCAAATTGTTATCGTTACGAAATATTACAATAAAATGCTGTAACTGGACAAAGTTGCGTTAATAAGATACAATAAGATACTTATTTCCCGTAAGAATCTACACATGGCGACTGACTTAAATCCTCTACAAGTCTTTTTTTTTTTTTTTTTTATCCGCACTGTGTAATGATTTACTGAGAATAACACTTACTTCCAACTTCAAGTTTGGTACCGCCGCCGAAAGTGTACCACAGTGGTTTAGCACCCATTACCCCCAGTACAAAAACCTCTTAACTGAGCAGCACGGGCAACTAACCAACATTTCAAAACATACAAGCATATTAATTGAATTAACTCACATTATATAAAACCATTGAAACAAAAAATCTGCATCTGGTCTATTCTCCCATTCCAAAATACCACGTCTTAGTAAATGCCGTGGTGATTGACATTTATGTACACACCTAATAAAAATAACGAGAGTTATTATCATGAAGCACATTATTTGTATCAGAGATACCCGATTAAATCCCAAATACTTACTTCCAACCTCCAGTTTTGTCCCGCCACCAAAAGTCCACCACAGTGATTGAATGTAATTGACTGGCTGTACAAAAACCTCAGTCCACCTACACCGTTCACATACCAGTAATCGGATTAACGGTGTCATTTTCCACTATTCGCCCAATAAAAGCAAGACCTAAATAAAGTTACATTAAATGACTTGTTTAAATAACGCGCGCGTAGCTTTTGTACAGTCATCATATTTTAAAATCCTTTGTATTTTCGAACGATCCAGACTGCATCAAGAATCTATATTTTGGTAGTATCAAGAATCCATATTTTGATAGTAGTATATTTTTTGAATTATCGTTTAACAGTAAGAAATCACAAAACTTGGGAATGACCGAACTCTTATGCAGCTCAGCAACCTTCTCAAGTTAACAGTCTTCTAAACACATAACAGCAGCTTCACTTTGACGTGGAACAGACCGTCCTGAATACTTGTAGACACAACAGGGCGCTTTAAAACACAATAAATTTCATATTGCTTGGCTTGATATAGGCCAGGAGTTCTCAGTCCTGTTCCTGGCGCTCACCTGCCAGAACGTTTTCATTCCAACACACACTGCTTTCAACCTGCCATATTAATTATTAGCCTATTAAGGACCATATAAGCCTGATTAAGGTAGGGGGGCACCAGGAACAGGACTGAGAACCAGTGGTATAGGTTCTCCATATCCTTGAGTACTTTCAAATTGTCCATGTTGCGTGGCGTATTGGCTCAGTGCTTAGCACTGATATTTCACACTTCCTGCATCTTAGTTAAAATTCAATATGAAGCCTCAATGCTGCCTTTTTATTTCCCATAGTGTATGAGTGTGTCTGTTTATACGCCCTGAGATAAGCTGGGACCCTGTCCAGGGTGCACCCTAGCCCACTCCACTATGCTGCCTGGATAGGCTCAAAGATCACCATTGAATTAGAAAACTCTTATTATCCCAGAGGAAACTGTATATGATTACAGACGACACAGTAAACAACCGCACAAAAAGACAAAAATAAGCAATACGCAGTACCACAAACAAGAATTTGTGCATAAAAATAAATAAGTATAACATATAGAGATGGTAATACATAGGTGTGGGACAATGATAATAGGTACAGTATATATTGCACCAGAGACCTGGAACCTTCTGCTAGATGGCAGGGGGGGTGAACAGTGTGTGAGATGGGTGGGAGGGGTCTGCCACCATATTGTTTGCATGGCAGATGACATGTTTCTTGTACAGTTCGATGAAGGATGGGAGAGGAGCCCAGATGATCCCCTATGCTGTCTTCACTATCCTGTGAGACAGGATGCGGTCGACTTATTCAGCACTGGAATGATCCTGGTTGTTCTGAGGTATTCAGGTACCACCACTGTGCTCAGGGATACATTGAAGATGTCTGTGGGGTCATGTGCCAGCTAGTCAGCAGTCTCTGAGCACCTGGACGGGTATGTTGACAGGTCCCGCCACCTTTCATGGAGGACTCTGCATGAGTCTTTCTGACATCAGCAGTGGATAGGTGAAGCACCTGGTCACTCAGAGAGGGGGTGGTCTTCCTCGCATGTTCCCTGTCGTTCAGCACATTTGGCACGGAGGACTCACTACTGCAGGCCTTAGGTATTGGCTTGTAGTCAGTATAGATTTAATTCCCTGTCGCATGCACTGTGTGTCCTTTGAGTCCATGAAGTGGCTGTTTTTTCCTGCATAAGTGCACTTTGCCTTCGTAATGGCCCAGGACAGTTGGGTTCTGGCTGTAATATAAACCTGTCTGTCTCCAGATGTGTAGGCAGCATCTCAGATTTTCACCAGGGAGTGCAGCTCTGCAGGTTTGTGGTTTCCATGTGTGCTGATAGTTTTGGAGACATCCTCAGTGCATTTGCTGATATAGCCAGTCACTGAGGCTGTGTACTCCTACTTAGTAGGAGCTGCCATAGGTGGCAGGTTCCCCGAATATATCCCAATCTGTGCGGTCGAAGCAGTATTCAAGTTGGGGGAGGGGTGCAGCCTTGTATGCATGGTGAATGGTGATCTGTATGTACATTCCCATTTTAACAGGGGAGACACTTTGCATTAGCGGCACATGTTTTAAGTGTTTATATTGCTGTCATTTTAACACTTGATGATTGAAAGAACTTCTTCATCACAGGCACAACAAGAACAATGACTAAGAACACTTATTTTTTTCAAACAAGAGTTTAAAGCAATGTTCATGAAACTGGGCCTTGGGGATCCCTAGACAGTCTGACTTAGCTGGGAGGGAGCAAAAACGTGGACTGCTGGGGGTTCCTGAGGACTGGGTTAAGAAACATTGCTTTGAAGATCTCCAGTGCCTGTCATGGATTTATTTGCTGTATTTATTTTTTATTCTTATCCATTTTTTCTTTTCATTATGCTGCCATGTTTTTTAAAGACAATTCAGGTCTTTAGCAATAAATACTTTATATTTTGTGTTATAAGTTTTGTAAAAAATATTGATAATACAACTTAAAATAAATATTTTAAATTATGAAAAAGTGTAAAATGTTAACATAATAATTTCTTTGCATTTCTTTCAGAACTAAAATAAAGTTTGAATATTGTGTCAGTACAGCACCTGCATTGTGCCCCAGCAGTGCAGTCTGACTGAGGGAGGTTTTTGTACGACTCTTTATCACTGTGTGAACACATGTTTACTACTGAGGTAATGGTAACTCTGACAGTAATAATCTCCTGAATCTTCTGCCTGGATGCCATTGATGGTCAGAGTGAAGTCAGACCCATGCTGAGATCCACTGCCGCTGAATCTGGATGGAGTCCCAGAGTACTGGTCATTTACTCCAGTGATAAGGAGTTTAGGAGATTCTCCGGGTTTCTGTAGGTACCAGCTTAACCCCCAGCTAGTTATACCAGGACTGACTCTACAGTTGACCTTAACTGTCCGTCCTGGAAGCACAGCTTGTACTGCAGGCATCTGAGTCACAGTGATCTGTCCTCTGGACTCTGAGAATCACAGAAAAGACATTGAAAGTTTATATAAGGACTAATATCTCCATATATTCAAATGAGCTCTCCATTTTACAAAAACGTAACTACTTAATGCAGACATAATAGTAAAAAATCTCAATTACAATTTTCTGAAGAAGGATAAAATTGTCATTTTTACCGTTAATTAAAATGAACAAGATGATGAGGCTGATAAGAGTCATGGCTGAGTTGAGTCTGTTGTCATGAAGAACAGCTGTCTGTCATGAAGTGTTAATCTGACTGGAATATAAACTCTCACAGATCACTGAACCATGAACTGAAAATGCAAAGTATCTCCAATATGTGACCTGAAATCATGATCGTAGAGGCAGAAGTGAAGCTATGAAGTACAGTCACACACACCTATGCGTATACACACTGTATATAGTCCACTCGCAAGTTGTGTATATAAAATGTTTAAATAAGTTTATTTTATTGAATATATCAGAGTGATGATGGTTCAGTAATGCAGCTGTTTGAAGCAGTGAGCAGAGAGAGGGCTGACGCAGACATCAATGTCAGTGCACTGGATCTTGCCAACATGCTGAACCGTTATGGAGACACTGCTGAACTTAAGCTCCGTTTGAGGTTCTGTTAGCTCAGGAACTGGTTGCCCAGAGAGGAAGCAAAGGAGTTTTCATACGCAGTTAACAAGGCACAGTGCAGAAGATAGCCAGGAGATAAGAGGCAGAGGATATACACAACTATGCAAGAGACCTTTCAGTCAACATCAAAGCAAGTCATGTAGCAGCTGACCAGGGTAATCAGGGCAAACGATCTTAGAGTGACACAAACACCTCTGTAGCATTTAACTTACATGGGAGGAGTAAAGATGGATTCTTACACTAGACATAAAAATCATGTCATTCAATCCCTTAACAGTGAAATTATTTTATAATTGTTTCATGTGTATGATGAGGCTCTGCCACCTTTTGTGCACTTCACTTTTTGGACATTAAGACAGCCAGCATCTTAGGAATAAAACCAACTTAAGACATTAAAGGTGAGAAACATCCATCCATCCATCCATCCATTAATCCATCTTCCAAATGTTTCCAGGCAAGAAGTACTATATAATATTTAGTTCTAGAAAAGCAATGTAGGGAGGTGAATGAAAGACTGATTTTATCTTATAGCTATTTCTAGCAATGTTCTTTGACTTACATCATGATGATGCAGACATATCTTGGCGATATCTGGCGTTACTAGTTATCACTGTTTTACTAACTCCAGATGGCCATTTACAACAATGTTGACTAGTTTTAATTTTAACAACTCTAGAAAGTAACGATTCCTCACTCAGTTCACTAGTGAGCTTCAAGATGTATGAAATATAGTAAAAGTTTCCATAGTGCAATTCTCTACAATGCACTACGTTTCTCCCTGAATATGACCTATGGAGGAAAATATAAGAATTTCTGGTCCATGACAATTACCTACACAGTCAGGGTTCACATTGAGGTTCCGTATATGATCATCTTCTTAAAAAATGGAGATATTTACTTTTCTACTTTCTGTTGCATCTGAATTGTGGTCCTTTTGATTGACGTTATGCTGTATAAATTGAACTGAAAATGAGAGCAATGCAA
>JAAGVU020000061.1:28137494-28148613 GCA_011763525.2 Mormyrus iriodes | reverse complement strand
TGGCCGTGTTCTTGCTGGACACCTCCACACTAGAGGGGGGCAGGACCGTCAGGGTGGGGGCTCTGTTACCTAGGAGGCACCAAAGAGACTTTAAGTCAGAGTCCAGAGAATTCTTTAAGTTGGTCTACTGTATAACAAGATATAGTAAGTGCAGTATGACATAGTGGAGTGAATCTATGACTACATCAATATTTCTGTATGATACAACAGACAGTTTCCAGCTGCTGCTGATGTAGTGGAAATTGACAGCAATAATCTCCTACATCTTCAGCCTGGACTCCATTGGTGGTCAGAGCGAAGTCTGATCCATACTCGCAATGCTGACAGTGAATTGTCCTGGAGATCCCAACTCACAGCTTCACACATTGAATGTAGCAGCACTCCATCAGTTCCTTCTATGTCGTTAAATAGAGCAGGGTGCATGTACAACAAGTGTGATTCCATAAAAGATACTCCAAAACCAGCATCTTTATTTAATTGTTTAATGCAGGATTTAAATATTTCAAAAACTAACAATTACGTTATTGTTCAGTTGGTTTGTTTCCTTAGTTAGCCTGTTCATCCATTTGGACCTTGAAGTAGTTTCAGATAGGCCAACTGCTTCATCCATGAGTGGTGTGTTCACCTTCAATCTCTTCATGCCAGCCATGTTTCTCCTCACACAAAGTTCTTTAGGATGTGTTCCACTGGTACAATGGCTGGTGCCAAAAAATCCAAGAGGATCAACTGAAGTCCATGCCCTGTGATGGGCCCGTGTTAGCATTTCAATACTAGCAGCTAAAACAGTCAGTCTTTATGCAGCACATGACAGCCAGCTCCATCAGATGTATGCTATCATTTAAATCCAAGGCTCTGACTACATATGCCCTATCTTCTGACCGAAATGCTTTACAGTGTGCCTACATAATAGGCAACAAAGATGAATACCTCGTACATAGCATTTTCATCATATTCACTTGCTCTGAAAACCTTGTAAGTGACATTACTGTGAACTGATAAAGGTAAGTTATCAATACAAATCTAACTCCATTGTGTTCTATTTTTTCTCATAAAAAATAAGGGCTGACACCTGGGGTGCTGAGAGCAGGCATATGTGCAGACACCTGGGGTCCTCAGGGAGCCTTCATTTTATTTGCTTCCAGGTCAATCCAGTCGTGCATTGTGTAGCAGTGTTTCTGGTGTGCGGTCTTGTCTTGAGCATGAGTCGTGCAGAGCGCTGGGGCGTAAGTGAATGCGTACAGATTGAGATGGTAACATAACCTGGTTGCTTAAGGGAAGATGTGGTTATTCTTGAGCACCGCTGCCGACTAACCTTAGTGTTCTTAAGGTTGCACCAGACTGAGACACTTTATACTTTGCTGCTAGCTGCTGTTTCTCTACCACAACAATTATTAATGTTTGTTTTATGTGCTGCCTGGGATGCTGCTACTGATTTGAACAGAGTGTTTTAGTGTTTCGTTCCCTTCTAGCCTATTGGCTGCATATACAAGTGAGTGCTACGTGAATTGGAAGCCACTGGCTAGAGGGGTTTTCTTTTTTTTATTCTCTCGTTTGATTAATTTTTCTCTTTAACTTCAGCCTGCGTGTGGTCGAGGCCAGGGACTTTCTTTCCGATTAGTATGTCTCATTTGAGGGGCTTTGGAATTTATCCACGTGCGGTAGTGGGATCATAACCTCTTGTCAGTCACATTTCCCACGACTCAATTGGTCTAAAGTGCTGATAGTTTTAACAGATTTTTTATTTGTTTTTTCTTTTCCTTATTGAGCAATCAGACAGGGTGATTTGACTAAGCTGATGATATAGAATATGGCCTTTTTCCCTTCAGATGATCCATGCATTTCAGTGCAGAACACCAGTATCTCCCTGCATTTTGACCAATCAGATGGTGGTGACCCGACCCCCTCAGTTTAGTCACACTTTTGGCCATGCTAGTAAGCAGGGCCATGTCAGCACGGGTACAGCTCAGGCACGGCTTGGATAATTTACAATGGAAAACCATAAGTTCGTGCTATGGCTCGGATACAGCTCGGTTCTTGGCAGTGGAAAAGTGCCATAAGTATACCTTGTAGTGTTATATTTTATACGTATATTTTTGCTTGTACAACAACTTCCACACTGATGGAGTTTGGGTAGACAATGAATTGCTATATATATTTGTAAAAACAAAAAAACACAACTAAATGAATTATGATTTCATAATATTCCGTACTAATTTAAGAATTTCAGGTAAGCATTATGGTCATCGTTCCTGGCAATTAAGAGCTAAAGGGTCTTAGTTTGTACTAGTCTAACAGAATGTCTACAAACACTGTGCATGCCTTTATGGGTTTATAAGCACAACACACCAGTGTAGAAACGTTAGGTTTCGCAATTCACTGACACGAGAATAAAAGAAAAAGTCTTTTTCTGAAGAGAACATTAATGTTATTACTTAAATTATGAGGAAGTATTTAAAATGTTACCACTGTCAGAACGTTGTTAGTCCACACACTAACAACAAATACTCACCCTGACCCCCTTATCACGTAAGTTCCGGCCTAAAACTGCGGGTGCAAAATTGTTGGCCTAAAACTGTGGTGACGTCATGGTTCTGCGGCTCTGCAGATGGATGAGGAACTGGCCAACCCCATGATGTGCTGCACAGCTCTGCAGTTTCCTGGATCTTGTTTCATACTACCAGCACCGCCAAACCACTTCACCGCCTTATTGAAAAGGGGCAGTTCTTTAAATCATCCAAAGACTCCACTGAAAAAAGGAACAAAGGCAGGCACTTAAATACAATGATAACGCAAACTAACAAAAGGCAGAAGTGACTTATCAAAACCAAGGGCACAGGGCAACTAGATACAAGTTAAGTAACTAAAACTAATGAACACAGAACTAAGGAACTACAAGAACTGAAACTAAGGAAACTGCTACACTAGGAAAACAAACAAGAAAACAAAGTACAAAATAAAACTGGAACAGAACACAAGGAGGGTAAACCTGGGACAGGAAACAAAAAAACACTGTAGAACAGAAACTCAAATACAAAGAATCAGATAAGACTGATCATTGGCCAGCCTCAAACCCGTGATTGGAGAAGCATATACTGAAATCACACACTCAACCCATTGAGCCATGTGGCAGGCCAGGGAACAGGGAGAGCACACTGGGGCTGAAGGGCAAGAGACAGGGTAGAGAATACAATTGGCCAGCAACACCTGCTGACTAAACAGGGAGGGGACACAAAGGACAGAGTTGGACAGGCACTGACTTGGACAGCTGGGGACTGTGACACGGCGGCCATGGTGACAACACTGGCTTCAGGTTAGGGTTAGGGTAACCTGGTTTGACCCCATATATAGCATTGAGCCTGAATAACGCATGGGGCATAATTCTGCTGCCATCTAGTGGTTGAAATAAACCATATAAAATGTGGAAAGAAACGTGCTTCTACTGCCCTTATTGTTTTTTTTTTTCCTTTTTTTTAAGACTGAGCAGGAACAGGAGAAGGGAAAGCCAACAAAAATACAGAGAAGAAAAAAAGAGAAAGAAAAAAGAAAAAACATACATATAAGAAAGACAAATACGTATTCAAAAAAAAAAAACACGTACATATATTAAAAAAAAAAAAACACTGCCCTTATTGTAATGCTGTGCATTGGTGACTGTTTCACGTCCGATAAGGGGTGTGCACAAAATCTGCCTCAGTGCAGCAGTGGACAATAGACATACCTTTCTTAACATTATTATGCTGAAGTTTCATTATTAACATCTGTTTGGTGCAAATAATTTTTTTAAAATCTTGTTGAAAAAAAGGCAATTTTTTTGTACTTGTTTTCAAGGGGAGAAACAAAGTGCTAAGGAGGTTAATAATCTCCTAGGTCATATAAAAGCAAAACAAATGTAAGGTGTCTTTTGTTATTTTTCCACTAGAGGGCGCCAAAGACTATTGCTTGAATAAATTGCAGCGAGGCTTCGTATTGGAACAACACTATCACAGGCATGCGCAGTTCAGATTATAGGGTTGTTTAAGAATAAGGAACTACTGTGCAGATTGTGTAGGGGGGTCCTCGAGATCATTACAGAGCAAGACATAGAAGGGCAAACAACGAGATGACTTTCTAATTTCACTCATGCCACCATACATCAGTACAAAACCCAGAATTAATCCTTTAGCAAGTACATACACAGGATGATTCCTTGGTTTGATTTATGCACATTTGCAGAGTTGGGGTGTTCCGCCTTTCCTGTATTATTTCTTTGGATAGCCAGTGCTCTAGGAAAAAGCATCTCACACAGCATACACAGTAACCATCTATCAAGCTATATATCGAAACTTCTTGATCAAGGGTAATACTGCAGTTATCCTTTCAGGACTTGAACTTTTGGATTCAGAATCTAAACCACTTCCCTCTGACCAAAGACAGTGGGGTGCATTACATCACTACATAGCTCTGTGAAACCCATAATCCTTAGCTCACAGTCCCGAGGAGTTCCAGTGACCCAACCCCCTCACCCCCTCCCAGAATTCATCACTCTCCTCATTCTTTCTTTCAGTCACAAGTGTAAAATCCCTGGATCACGTCACGCAACATGAAAAGGACACAGTTTACTATGATTCTTTAATGGGCAGAATACAGTGAAGCGATAAGGTTCCCCTTTTATGCAGGCTATCCGCTCTTGCTAATGCCAGTTAATCCCCCCCCTTCTGCTCCCCACCGACTGAAGACTGTAAAACCCCAGGAGGCAATAAAATCCTGACAGCAGAGCTTCGGCATTCTTTGCTTCCACATTACGCCCCACCGTGCTTATGCGCCGTCACCCCAGTAAAGGCTTTTGTCCAGTTGAAGCAGAAGAAAATGTGCAATTAAAAACCCAATTATTCGCCCACACGCATAGCACCCATTATAAATGTGACATTTAGGGATTTCTCCACCCCTCTGCGGTCCTACGCACCCTGGGGGCCCACCAGGGGACCCAGTAATGAGACAGGGATAGATAGACGAAGGAGCATCCTACAGTCGTAAGAGCACAAGCCCAATGGGTGGTAGCTTCACCAATGGAAGCCCAAACAAGAAGTCTTGCTCTGATATGAAGGCACTGAAGCAAGCCCTACCACTTCTGGTTCGTGGTAGTGATGGCCAAATGAAGCTTCATTAGCCATTTTCTGTATTTTTTGACCCCACTAGATGGCGCTCTTGATTTGCTTTGGGGCATGAATTGAGCCCTTTTTTTGCACAGAGAGCGCCATCTAGTGGTGTCAGAAAATACAGAAAATGGTTCAAGAAGCTTCACTTGGCCATCACTAGCTCATGGGCATTGAGCAGGGCTGATGTCACCCTCAACACCTGCACCGAGGTGGGGGTGCTGTATTCTGACAAAGATGCTTTATCTGCCATTTTAACAGGACTAGTAAATAGGAATTTGTTATTTTTCTATACAGTTATAGCTTGCTTTCCTTAAAGACGAGAACATTCTTGTTCTCTCACTGTGCACCAATAGTTTGACAGGCCTGCTCCCTCACCAATCCCTGTGAAGATACTTTCCTGTACCTCCTTTGCTGCAGGCAGGGGGCAGCCAAGTTCTGGCGATAATATGGGCCGTGCAGATTTGATTTCTGTGACGTCTACCTCCTCATACACACCCGTAGCGTATGCTCCTGAGGGCTTCTTTTTATTCTGTGTGACTTGGTATGAGTGTTTGACTTCACAAGATGTTCTACAGCCTTAATTATAGTTTGATTTTTGTCAGACAAAGATAAAGATGGGACAGACCTGGGCTGACTTTCCTCAACAATAAATCCAGGAATTTTCTCTGCAAGTGACCAGGCGGTTCGTCAACTAATTACACAACCATAGTATAAAGACAGACATTCTGAAATTCACTTGAAATTCTACTCATACCTAGTCATTTGTCCAACAGAGATATCACAGGACAGGATAATTGACTTCTCATTAGCGATTGCACTCTTTCACACAATCTAGAGCAAATACTGTTTCTGGCCTTTCTCTCTCTCCCCCCCCCCCAGCTAAGATATATTCAGGTGAATCAGAGGAGTGAATGGACTCATTGACTGAGGTTGTTGTGTCAAAATTTACACATAAACATGATATCAGTTTTATAAAAGAAAATCCAGAAAGTTGAACAGACCAGCCACTGACATTTGCAGTTAAACAGAGATCGTCCTTTTCAGTACCTCCACAAAATCGGGAGATTAAATATTCTTCGAATTAATGAATAAATTAATACCTTCGTTACCACTGCACACGTACCATTGACACTATTGCAACAAGATTAAGTACTAAATAGAAATATTCTTAAATATATTAAGTATTAACTATAAATATTTTTTGTATTAATATAAATATTCTTATAGTAATCTCTAATTAATAAATATATTTGTGTATCTGTGTGAGTTTCAGTTTGTATTGTCATAGACTGAAATAAAACAAAGCCGAGGGGATCATGTGAGATTAACAAAAAAGTTCAAACAGAGACATAAGAACCCTGAATTGTCTTTCATGTCCTCATGTCATCTGGGGTACAAGAAGAAAGTGGACAGCAAGGGGTGAAGGAAAAAGACATCATTAAAGTGGTGTTGTAGAGTCCAAGAAAACACCCAGGTCCCCAAGCACGTGCCACGGCTCTGACAGAGCACGTAGCAAAAAGGGGGGGGGGGTGCCTGTCTGTGACCGGACACGAGCTGAAACCAAAACACGTCATTCAACCAGATGCCTTCTCCCCGAGTAAATAATAAATACAGCCATGCCACGCCGTGAATAAAACGGATTGTCAGTGAGGGGCCGTAAACCACAGGGATGAGTTCAGTGGCTGCAGGCTCCACACTGGGGGATGTAAAAGAGGCCAGAGGACCAGTAAAGCTTGACTACATTTACTGCCACCCCAAATATACATGTACATGAAGTTCAGTGCAAAACATTTGTATATGAAGAAAATAACATTTTGTTTTTCTTTACCTGACATTGTTAGGTTTTCTTTTTCTTTTAATTTATATATTTATCCTCTTATTATACTTTTCCCCTTCTCACTCTGTTTCCTTTACTTTTCTTCTTTTTCTTAAAGGCAGTTTGAGTTAATCTGGGATGGGATGGTGGTTCTAGGGAATGTAAAAAGAAATAATGTTACTGTAGCACTCTACACTATTTGTACTACCTTATACAAAATAAAGCTTGAAAAAAGGCAGGGACACCCAGACTCATTGTATAGTGTCACCAACCCCTCAATGCATAGATTAGGCATGGCAACCAGATGACAGTACTTATGACCTTGAAAGACAACAAAGACAGTCACATTCACCGGACAGTACCATAAATCCCTCAACTCCGAGTAAAAGGTACGACAACCAGACAACAGTGCTGTGAAAGAAAAGACAGTAGGACTCACTGGACAGTATCACAAACCCCTCAACTCCGAGTAAAAGGTATGGCAACCAGAGAACAGTACATTGAAAAAAGACAGAGACAGTAGGACTCACTGGACAGTACCACAAATACCTCAACTCCGAGGAAAAGGTACGACAGCCAGACAACAGTGCCTGAGATCTTGAAAGAAGACAGCGACAGTCACATTCACTGGACAGTACCACAAATCCCTCAACCTCAAGTAAAAGGTACAGAAACTAGACAATAGTGATTGATTAAACTTGCTGAAGTGGTAGGTGGGGTACAGACTTGAGTAGGATGCTGAATCTAAGAATTTTCAGCTACCTTACCTCCAACAGTCAGATATTTGTGGACATTGAGTGAGACAGCTGGAGCTATGTAATAAGCCATTGCAAATATGTAAACCCTCAAAATGATATGATACACACACACACACACACACACACACAGACCTGTACTCATATCTTTTGGGGACTCTCTATTCATTTCTATGAGCATATGTGTGTGTGTGTGTGTATATATATATATATATATATATATATATATATCACTTTCTTGCATATGGAATACGGAACATGCCTACAATTGTTTCTGTCTCTGCACCGAGTGCCATGTTGCTGACAGGCCACATGTCAGTTAGGGGGAACACAACAATTCCATCATCATCCCGCCAATCAATAACAGCTTTCCTCGCTTCCGTGAGGGGGCAGGTGTCTTCCATTTCTGAGTGGGCCGGTTCAATCAGCCGAGCGGAGAAGAGGAGATGAGGCCATACTAACCTGCTCGGCACAAAACAAGCGAGGAGCCCGTGGGCGGACAGAGGGTGCGCGGTCTCAGCGGGACCAGTGGGGACCTTCACATTCAGAGACGGAGAACTACTCTAACGGTCTCAAATGAGTCACCAGCTGAGCGAAGCAGCAGCTAACACAGTCACAAAGGAGTCAAGGCACAATTGCACTAACGTATATCCTTTCTTGCCACAGGCTATTCTTCTGCAGCTTACTCCAGCTGATGCCAACATTAATCTTTCGGCGAGCATCTTTAGACTTTCTCCCGATGCTGTAATTCACTTTTTTATTTACTTCTCTCACCTTCCCCTCGGTAGAGGACCTAAATGATTCCTAAAGCCGTCTAGAGCCTCTCACTTTTCTCCAGTATCCAGGCTACCTCATCTCATTACAGTGTCCCCGCAACACCCCTGCCCAGATCCCAGCCTACACCACTCTGGCCCCACCCCCCCTGGCCCCCCCCCCCCCGGCCCCCCCCCCCCCCCCCCCATTGGGTCATTTTCATATTAATTTACCAGTTCTGCTACTTTTGCATCTCTGCAATTTTTTACTTATTGGTTTTAAAGCCGATAAGAAGAATTTATTAGAAGTTATGTTATAGGCCTGTTGATATGATCTCTCTGGCTCAGTGATTGGCTCTGCAGCCTCACACCTCCAGGATTTGTGGTCCAAATCCCACTCCTGGCTCCACCCGCATGGAATTTGCACATTATCCACCTATTTCCACCAGCAGTCCAAAACAATGTGGTTAGGCAAATTGGTGTCTCTAAATTGTCCATTATGGGTGTGTTACAGGGGCATTGGAAATAGGGGGGGTGGGGGGTGCATTCTCCCCAGTATTGACAGACCCCCCACAAAACAAACAAACAAGAAAACAAACATTCAAACAAACAAGCAAAGAAACAAATAGTAGCCCCTTAACCCTTAACACTGTTCTTCCTGAGCCAGGCTTCTGGTTCAGCATGCCACCACACTGGATAAATGCTTATGGAAGATGGATGGGTGCAGATATAATGATCAGGCCACAGTTAAAAAATGATTAAACTGTGACATGTTGCGAGTTGGCCCATCAATAACGGCAGTAATAAAACACCTTGTTTACTGTACAGATCCAGACTCTTTTATGTCTCGAGGTCTCTTTTTCTCAAGGCAGTCAGTTTCCCATAACTGCAAGACCACCCCCCAAAAAAAGCTCCACTCATTAAAATGTCTAGAGGAACAGGGGGAACTGCAGATAGAGACACATAACGGCCATAAATAATGGGCCTGAGGTCAGGTTTGCCAGACCCTGCTGTGCCGGACCCCAATCAATCGTGGGTAAAGTGGCTGTGAGGCCAGGTGGTTCCATCGCAGGTAGGCCATCGATTGTGGCCCCGACACCTATAGATCACTGGGGCCATTCGGCCGGCCCGCACCTCAGCCCAGAAGATTGTCTACATTATTACAAAACCCCTCATCAATTGTGCTTTATGTGCCTGAAAATAATAGCCATTGAAGGGTGCGGGGTGGGATGGGGATGGGGAGGGCGCCTGTCGGAGTTTGTGGCAAAATGTAATGCATTATTAAAGCGAGTAGTGATTAAAAAAAAAATCAGCAGTGAATTAAATTAAACTTGGGCCGACAGTCAAAAGCGGAGAGATGAGGGTGGCAGTTTGGGATGGGGGGGTAAACTGAAAAAGAGAGAACGGGTGGCCACAATCCCATTACTGCCTGGTTTTGGGATGGGGGGGAGCATAGAAGCATAATTACTTTCAGCGAGATGGGCTTCATGCGGGCCGCCCTGGGGAGCACAGGCCGCGCTGCCAGTCCGTCTCTTTCATCATCAGATTCAGCTGAGTCCCAAATTGGCTTCTGGACTCATCCAGTGAATCTCAGGCAGCCTGTCAAGTCATAACACTGAGGAATCAATACTTAGCTGGCATCCATCTATATTTAACCCGCTGTGACGCTCTGAAGCGCCGACTTGGGAAAGGTGGGGGTGGGGCTTGATTCTTCTTCATTTTTAGGCAAGATCGTCATGTTGACTGATGGGATGCATAGAGAGCTCGAATGGGTCACAGCCAAGACATCTGCAGATTGGCATGACCTAATGTACTATATGCCTCATTGCACAGTTCCGGTTTCCATAGGGATAGTTAAGGAGCAGTGTTTTACAGGCATTCATGGATACCTGTAATAGTTAATACAAGCTGCACCTGCACTTCCCTGCTTTCCGAACCATCGTCCCCAGACTGCCGGGTCTGCTTCGTAAGGAAACCTCGTAGCTTGTCGGCCCAGAGACAGTGATGACATGTGACGGGTAACCCTGTGTACAGGGGCTCCCCCCGTATCGAGACTCACTCTGTTATAAGTGAAACCCATATAACTCCTGTGATCCAGAGGAAGAACAACAAAGGAAAAATGAATGGAAACCACATACCACAGAACATCAAACAGCGAAGTGAACACTGAGATGAAAATGACACAGGAGATGTAAGATAACAGGTAATGGCCACACGCACTTCTTCACGTCGTATTTGTTTATGATATCTCAGAGGAGCCTGATGGGACATCTGTATCTGGTGATTTTGATGATTGACTGGTTGATACTCAAGTTGTCCAACTGAAGCAAACCATCAATTAACAAATTCTTTTCCTAGGCTACCAAATACTTTTTTTTGACAAAAAGTCACTACGTAAATCTTTACTTATTAATTGATTGGATAGATAAATGTGAGCTGCCTAAAATCCAGCATTAGGCAGAAAAAAAAGTAAAAATTATTGGTAAATTAAGATGACTTTGCCCATCCATCCTTCCATCCACCCATCCATCCATCTTCCTACCATTTGGCCAGTACAGGGTCATGGCTGCGATGGGGGGGGGGGGGGGGGGGCTAGGGTGGTTGGGTTATAATATAAACTAACAAATCTAATTCAAAACACTTTGCTTTGTGTTGCCGGGG
>JAAGVU020000061.1:28115149-28137394 GCA_011763525.2 Mormyrus iriodes | reverse complement strand
TTTATGTATATAGATGATTCCTTCCCCCCCTTCCCCCTACCCCCCCCCCTACCTCTCTATTTCTCCTTTTTGGGACTGTAGGGTTGGGGGGGGGTGGGGGGGGGGGGGGGGGGGGTGCTAGGGTGATATGGTTATAATCTAAACTAACTAATCTAATCTAAACTACTGTGCCTTGTGTTGCCGGGGGGTAGGCTCACCCTAGCCACCCCCACCCACCCCTCCCTGGCAACACAAGGCACAGTAGTTTTCTTTGTGTTATTTCATACTTTTAAGCAGTTACACCTTCACTACAATGGAGGGAATTCAAAAACACTCCAACACTCCTTCCTCATGACTGGTCCATCTAAGCCACACGCAGCCAACAGGAGCTGCAGAGGGGAGCTCAGCAAACACAGCAGCCTCCACACCTTATGTAGGGGGTCACAAATCCTGATGCTGCTGTTAAAATAGCCCGACTGGACCCCATGGGATGCAGTTTTGCGACAAGTGTGCAGTAATTACAAAGAGCAAAGGACCAAACCGAAGGGGGGGCACCTACCAAAGATTAATCTGAAAGCATCTGTTGCTTGAGTCCCAGCAGAATCCTGAACCTGAGATTCCACACTTCCTGTTTTGAGTCAAACCATAACAGCCAATAACAAAGTCTCAGCTCCCTCCGATTCATTATCTTCCATAATTGGACTGACAGCAGAACAACAAAAATATGGTTATAATCCTTTGAGCATATATTTGAAATTGGAGATCAGGAAACCACACGATTCTTTTAAAGACATTTAATCGAATCACTTAATCAGCGCATATAAAACTCACACCTTTAACTGTGATACAAGCAACAACAATAATAAAAACAATAGGGATTCAGCAACTACACTTGTACCTCTAATAATAATAATAATAATAATAATAATAATAATAATTTACTGTTATCCATCTTTACAGAAAAAGCAGCGCCAGAGTGTTTTTTTTCTTTATTTTTAATTTATTTTTTTGCAAAGTATTCAGTTTTTGCAACCATTAAAACCTCTTAGGTACTAACTGGCAAGATCAATCATATATTTTACTTCTCCAGCCATAATATTTGTACTCAACCAGTTCTTAACAGTTCATTCCATCATTCCCAGAACACTTCCATAGGCTCTACATTACCGACCCGGAGTTTCACCTGAAAGCAGCATCATTCTTCCCAGAAACTGTCGATAGCTATTGATTACCTTCCAGCTTTGATTGGTGGCCTGTCTTCCCATAGAGCATTACAGAACTGAGAAAATGGCAAACATCAGCTGGAGTGAAGGGCTCAAACCAAGAAGTCACTTGTCTCTAATGCAGCCAGTTTAGGTGTTTAGCTTGTAAACAGCAATGTCAGGACATGTCAAATGAATTTCCTGTCTATTAACAGGAGAAATGGGGTTGTGAATCTGGTGCTGGATGACATATACTGTGCACTGTCAGTCTCAGCTTTAAACCAATTGGAGATGAGTTAAGCCACCAATGACTGACAGACTACAGTAATCCAACCCACTGTGGGTATCAAAGCTGTACCACTGAGCCAATCCAAAACAATGTCCCGAACTGAAGCATCCAGTTCAAGTTACAATGGTGTTTATCTCACTGTTTATTCGAATCCAGTGGGTTTCATATAAATGTTGTTCTGTGTTCTGACCTTCCCCTAATGAGGAGAAGTTTAACACCCACATGCAGGGCACCGGCAAAACTGTGCAAGGCCTGCTTTGTGAGGGCGACTTCACAACACATGTGAGTGTAATCCAGGCGCAGAGGTCATTACATAACTATTCCCAACTCAGATGTCGCTCTGCCTAGGAGGTTTTGTTTAAACTTGTCTTTGTTAAATGTTACATTAGCTGCTTGTTTCCTTTTCTGGCCATTAACACTTTGACTCATTCGCATCGGCGTGTCAGAATGAGGCAAGTGAATGTGCGGTTAAGGCATTCGAAAGCTGTTTTATATGGGTTTGTGAGTTTTTGTCTTTAGATATGATGGGGGAAGTTGACTCTGCAATGTGAATGTCTATGTTTTCCTAAATAATGTGAATCCCAGTAAGAGGAAAGGAAAGACATAAAATATGGTATGGTACGGTATTGTAGGATGATATGGTATGGTACAGTACGGTATTGTAGGATGATTTGGTATGGTACGGTATTGTAGGATGATACGGTATGGTATGATATAATGCTATTTCAAATGATATACATTCTAGAATAGTTTTCTCCCTCAAATTGGGCTGCTCTACCTCCAAACTCCATCAACATCCATGTTAATGTTTAATATAATGTTACTGCATGGGGAAATGAATAGGAACATTCCAAGGAGTTTGTCTATGTATCTATCTCTGTCTATATGTATTTCTATGCATGTTTGCGTAAGAGTTGAAAAAACAAATAAAAAGTTAAAAAAGTGAACCCCCCCGAGTGGCCATGTTTAAATGCTTCAGTTAAACAAACTCAGTTCCAGTCCTGAAAGCTGGCAGAATAGACACATGGCGTGTATATTCCATAATGCATTGAATTGAGAAGGCAAAACCACCATGCTGTCTAACTGCTGGAATGACTAATTATCCTCGTTTTGGTTGGTTTAAAATGTCATCATCTCAACAGCTTAAGATGCATAACTAAAATAAACTTTTTTTTTTTCAAACAAGATATTGTGACTTTCAAAAAAGACTTTTTACAGTGTTATGTGAGATGGATTTCATATTAAAAACAGACAGGGCGATTATTGCATTATTGCTCACCCTGTCTGTTGAGGTTTCACAAACATTGCTTTCCTGCTTAAGTGTCACAGGTGAGTTTGATGATAGCATAAGAAAAAAACCACTACCTATCAGGCAGATGGGCACCATTGGGGTTATGGAGGTGGAGAAAACGTATTTGAAGTTATTATTCTCATAGGGGCCTGGGGTCTTAGATTTCTTATCATGTCATGACATACTGATGAGGCTCTGTTCGGTTACACCCCCATCAGAAGAAGCAGGGCCCCCGAAAGTGTGAAGCGGAGCCGCTGAATTTTTTTTCCCTTTTTTACGAAAATATGAAGGACTGGGGATGTGGCAGGGGGTTAGTCATCATGACTAATGAACATTTGCCATTTCGGGAACTCTCCTGGGTCAGATTCAGTTTGACGGCCTGCTGTTATTGGGACGCAGAAGGCGCCCTATTTTTATCCGCCAAGCGCAGCGGGTGACACGACGCCTCGGCGGCGTTTAAGTAGGAGCCCGCGTTACCTGTCTGCAGGTTTCACACACGACAGGGAAACAAAAAAAGAGCCGTTACTATGTTTGATGAACAGTGAAGAAAGCTACAATGATGGAGGCAACGCTCGCAACATAAAATGAGTCTATGCATTATCCACAATGCCCTGCTATTCCCCCTTACTTCTAGATTACTGACACTATATTAAAAATTATATAGATGAAATGTAAAAAGGATCTATAACTGTCACACATCATGCACGGATTTTCCTTTCATATGCATCCACCCATTGGTAATCCACATCTATCCACCCATTTTCCATGTATATTGTAAATTTTATTTTTCATGGTAACATAATCATATTATTTTTGTCATTTTTTTCTTATTGGAATGCAATAGTTCAAGATACATTTGCTACTGATAAATGTCTAATTTCATTTCATTCTTAAGATTCTGTTATATTTTGATAATAATTCATAGTAATTCACCCACTATTAAAAAACAGATATGTTTTGCACGGAATCCTGGAACTGCTAATGAAGTGATACTCTCACAGTCTCTCCTGCACTTGGGTTCCTTGAGACAAGTTTGCTGTCTGGGGTTTATGCAGACTATTTAATTGAGTCTAAAAGATTATTGGCAGGTGTCATGTACACATATGTTAACTCGTCTGGCTGACTCCCACATATTACTTTCATTTTCTTAGAAGGAATGCTGCAAGGTGCCATACTTGAAGTTATTTAATTATCTTTATACAGCTATATAGCCTTATTGATTATCGCACACGGTACAATTTAAATGTCATGTTATTTTGATTTATGGACTCTGTGAAATAGTTGAGAATCAGCTTTAAATATCTTGTCACTGTTGGCACTCAGGATAGATTCTCCTATCTGTTAGTTTATGTCTAGTTTGAAATAAACACAAGTGCAGTTAAAACTCATTTGAAGTTTTAAAGTTTATATGTACAAAATTATTATTATTTCCCATTATTTCCACATGAGGTATATGCATGTCAGGACAACCCATCACACCATACAGAACGTACAATTAGGTGCCTTTTCTGTTCTCGCCCTACTTCTGTTTTCCAATTAAGAATTCCTACAGTATATGCCCTTATATCTATCCAGTTCCTCATTGAGTATCAGTTGGGGGGCATCCTGGCAATCTGTAATTGAGAGCTAATGTGCTAGCTACAGCTATTAGATTTTAATCTACCCTGTATAACAAGACCATCAAGCCTGAACAATTATTTTTCATTATTCGCTTTCACTAATTATTTCACGCGACCTGTGGGGGCATGCACATATCAAGCTTAATGAGTCGTATTCTTAATTAGATGGACTTAAATTGCATTCAGAAACATGACACAGTACTCAATCCCTCGCTGGGAAGGCGATGTTTTAATTTGAAGAGCATTGCACAAGCGAAAAGATTCCAGAGAAAGCACCTGGACTTAATTCACATCATCTGAATCAGTCAGAAATTTCTTTCTAATAAAATATTTCAATATCTGAAAGCATCACCTGACAAGGACTAAAAATTGTGTCACTTCAGAGAGCAGGATCCTATCAGAACTTGCTGGATAAATTATATTGTCCTTTCTAGCATTTGACTCAGGATCCAACATTTCTGAACACTAAGATGTCTGAAGAGCGTAATGGAGGTACGATCAACATCGGTGCTCCTAAAAACGTGCTGGTGCTTTGTTTGGATACTTTTCATCATGTTTATCCAACAACTCATTGTTTAAGTCTCACTTTGTGACTTTCACTTTCAAAGATGAGAAAAGGGTTTCCTTATTATAGATTACACAATATGCCCAAAAGAATTTGGAGACCCCTGTTGATTAGAGGAAAGGCCAAACCTATTGTAGGTATAATAAAGCACACTGTCGCACACAACTAATATTAACAGCAGAATGGGTGGCTGTATAGAAGAGTTAGTCAATGCTACCTTTCTAACCAGTCAGCTTGCCACATTTCAGCACTGCTAAAGCTGCCCTGATCAAGCATGAGTGAAGTGATTGTGAAGGTCAGAATGTCTGGGAGCAAGTTCCGTTGTGTGGTTGTAGCCACACAAGCTCACAGAAGGGGAACTGATAACTCAGCGTCAATACCCCACCTAAATGGCAGCAAATCCCACAAGCAATATTCCAACATCTAATGGAAAGCCTTCCCAGAAGAGTAGAGGCTATTATAGCAACACAGGGTGGACCAATTTCATGCTAATACCCTTGGTTTTGGAATGTGATGTCGGACAAGCTGGTGTCCACATACTTTTGCCCATAAAGTGTCTGTGTAAGACATTAAACGCATGGCACCTGTTTGCTTCTGCAGTACATGTATGCATGCATTTGTAAACAAAACATGCAAATATGAGAATTAAAACTATTGCCCTTAAAAGTTCTTTATTCAAAAAGTTTATGTAACCCTGCCCAAATCATAAAATCTTACAAATGTATGACAACAGGTTTCATTCAGCGGGACAGAGACACACTGTACAAACATCCTTGGGCATCATGCTGATCCTGTAACATGAAGGGAAGACACATTGTAGATATGAGATCCTGGAAGGGCAAGGTTTCTGTTCCCCTGATCGACCTGTTACCGGCCCTCAGAAAACATGAGTCTGAATCAAGGGCGTAGATTTGGTCTTGACATTGGTGGGGACGTATAAATACTCTTAGGTAACACACAACAGCTCAATGTCCATTGCTCCTATGTGAAGGAGCCAAATACATGCTTTTCACCTACGTCACACCTGAGTCTTGCATACACAGAACTGGAAAGTTCATTTCCTTGCAGTTTTGGCGCTATTAACAACCAAACAAGCTACAGCCTGCCACGTGACAGCAGGGAAAGGCACAGCCAATCACACTGGCCCATATGTGTTTGGGGCGGGAGGACTTAACCCCTTCTGCACGTCTAGGTTACTGAGACGTTGAGAGAGACGTTATTATTTTTTTGGAGCGGATAAAATTATTGGTGGGGTCAATTCAGTAATCGCTGGATATTGGTGGGGACACATCCATGCTAATTCTACGCCCTTGGTCTGAATAACATCAAGTAGTGGACATGAAGGGAATGGGGGAATTGTGGCCCTCGTTATGTGAGGTGTAGTAGGAATTGTCAGTGGGGTGCACAATAAACACATGGGGGGGTCCTTATCTGCATCTGTACATGACCCATAACTCATGTCAATATTTCATTTGTTCTATATGGATTAATGAATAGTCAGCATGGCGTGTTTCTAATCTGAACTCTTAAGAAATACACATGGAAATGTTTCTTAGGAAATTTTGCCGGGGACCTTACAGTGTCTTAGAAACACTGTATATAGTATTTGGAGAATGATGTGTGAAAACACAGCAAAAAATTATGAATAAACTACAAAAATATAACTTCGCTATTTACGCCTTTCTCTTCATTAAGGGTTCTTCTGCCGTCTTACCCCCAGCTGGCCCTGTTTATACTTGCTTGGAAGAGAAATCCAATCAGAACCATCAGGGCATCATTCACTGTGGAATAAACGAGGCTCACAGTGTATAACTTGAATATCATCTTCATCTTCCAGGCCTTTGTTATCGGTTCAGGTACTTCTGGCAAATAAGATCCATTTGGTATTTATTAAGAGCATAGAGTGTGACTAAACCTTGTAGTGACAGTCATCTCTTTTTGGAAGAGTGGATTCACTTGTTCATCACTGATGATTAAGATTGGCAAGGACTCCCCTGGATTCAGTTTGTTTTTACAATGAATCTATGATTTATGACCCCTTGAACTAAACATTTGGAATCGATCTCTCTCATGATGATATGACAGATCGAAGACACCCAGACTGAGCTCTGGAAAGTCTCGATTTAGGTTATCAGGCGGAATGAGCAGACATCAGCAATCTTTCCACTTTGAAACAAAGGTCCGATGTTAATTATCACTGTGACTGTCTCGCTCTAACAATCTTGCCAGCTGCACACATGGACACTTCTGATTAAGTGTACTCTGAACTCTCAGGGTTAACTTGGGCCAGAGATGTTGCTGCAGAGTGCCATACAGGTAGGATAGCAGTTTCCTTTGTTGATGTCAGCATCTTTGAGCACTGAGTCTGTAGGCCAGAGCTATTCAAATCACAGTCTTCAAGGTCCAAGCACTGTTGATTTTCCAGCCTTCCTTTACATGGGATCCTGGGGTGAAGCAGCCTCTGTGGAGAATCAGAATTGGCAATTATTAAACTAACTACCTGGGAGAATTAAAAACATGGCCTGGATTTGGAATCGAGGTCCCGATTTGAAGAGCCATGCTTTAGGCCTTCATCAGTGAGGAAGTCAGGAAGCATATAGTAGAAGGTAGGGCCTTCACTGGTAATCAGTCAATGTTAACAGCTTCTGTGTCTGACAGTGGGAGCAGGCACATAAAGAAGGTTTCTCTAAATTTGTCAGACTGACCTAAGAGTATAAAAAAGAAACAAAGGAGATAAATTATACGTAATCACTCTGTACATAAAGTTAAAAAGTGTTCATTATTCTTACCTAGACCTTTCCACAAGTCCTACTTACAGCACTTCTATGACTTTGGGCTGGAGCTACGTGAATGATCACATATTAAAACCTGTTTAAATCAGCTGCAAGGCTCCCGTTAATAGAAATAAAAGGAAAGCAGCGGTTACTACGGAGCTCCGGTTCACCTTTCTGCATCGTAATTGCAGCGCGTAGCCATGGGTTACTCTGAAATAGATCCACACAAAGGGAAGAATGCACTTCATTTGTCGCCAAGGTTTTTTGTGCAAATGATTGCCGACTCTGAGTCCTCGCTAATGGTATTCTTGGCAACCGGTGGAGGTTAGCAACAAGCAGCGATCCAGCAAGCAAAGCGGTAAGTGTTCAATTGTGTTGCACGAGTGCTCTGATCCCTTCACCCACGTGCATTCCTGCCTCACACACGTGTGCATCCATGGAGCCACGTACCTTACTATCTGACAGGTAAAATGGTACCCAGCAAAACATACACAGGATTTTGTGGTGGGTGTGAGCATGGCTGGGAAACATAGAACATGCTGTACGTTTGTTCAACCGAATTTCACTCTGTTCTTCAAAAAGAATATAAAACAGGTGCCTGTTTAAATTTGTGCTAAAGGGGTATTAGAGTTCAAAGTTTTATTACAACTAAAACGAAATACTCTTAACAGTTCACTTCTAAACTCAGTGTATTACTGTTCTAACCTAGTATTAAAAGAAAATATTTGAGTCATGAGAAATGAATGTTTTCAAGAAAAAGAAGCTAGTGCAGTACAATCAGATATTCATTTAATCCCAAAAAAGTTGGAATGCATCCAGTGAAGAAACAGATGACGTATATACTTGAAAGCATACCTCGGAGAAAGCTCCAGTGAAAATAAACTTTCGCCGACGGTACCTGCAGGGGGAGCTCTAACTACTACATCTGAAACCCTGAAAAGCAAACGTGGTTGGCCAGGGGAATCGTAACGACGATTCATGATGCAATCACCATTACATAAAATTTAATTCCCAATGGAGTCTGATCGTGTGGCACCACAAACTTCAACTGGATGAAAAGTCTGCCCTCAGCAAACAATTTGCATATTGTTAAAATAATACATTTTTATGGTATACTTTTGGGTTCCATTCTTCAGACACCTACATCTTGTCATGCCTCACTGCAGGCCCGGTTCTAGACTGTATCAAATGGGGGGGCAGTAAGAAACGTTGATGGGTTGCATCTTTGGCTTTAGTAGGGCATGTGGGGCATTTGGTGGGGCATTGCCCCTCTGTGCCCCTGCCTAGAACAGGCCCTGCCTCACTGTCATAGAAATGGTTTACAAGTGATAAGTTAGCCACTGTTTATAGCGCCACCCCTTAACTGACATGTATAACTGGATAGTTTTATTTACCAGCATACTCAGTTAAGCAGTAAGGGTTAAAAGATGTATAAAGGTCTTTGGAACAAATTACCAGCTAACAATTTTAGAACGTCAGTCTGATACTTTTGACTTTTAAACTTGCTTGGTGTAATTAAATTTATAGATTGGGCTTAAGACTGCAGAATTAAAAGGCCAAGTTGTTTAACCAAATCTGCCTGTTATTTACCACCAATCTATCATGATACTCTGGTAAATTTTTCATTACAGCTATAATTCCAGCCATTTATTTTAGACTTACATACATATTATGCCTTATAGTCTACTTGTCCATACAAAAGGCAGAGTCATGATTTCCAGAACTCTACCTCCCAGAAGATCATGGCTGAGTGAATCAGGTTACTAATTAACTTGTGATTGGACAGTTGATAAGATTAAACCAGGAAGTAGAGCCAGGGGAGGGTGGACAGTAGAGGGGCATTGAGCAGACTGCCATATGGTCAGGCTCAGCAGGGCTGTGTGTCATTAGAGGCCTTGAAATATGATTTAGTTTGTTCTTATTTCCGTATGCTCCTTTTAGCTAACATTTAAAAGTTGTAGTTGACTGAACTTGAGTTAAGTACATATATATATCTTCTGAAATTCACCTCCATTAACATTTGATTGCCTTCATGGTGCAGGTAGTAATCGCCTGTCGGTGTGCTCCTGGCCAGCGGGTCAGGCCGTTCAGTCATCCCTCGGAGCACTGGGGAGTCACCTTTTAATAGCAGTGCCGCATGTTGCTTTCACTTTGCTTCCTGGAGGGGGGCGGGTGTTTTCCATGGGAAATTCTGAAGCAGACATATTTACAGGCATAAGGGTGAGACGTTTCCTGCTGGGGAGGTGCTGTGATGAAGTCGAGCCCGGGTAAAAAAATAAACGTGGATAACTTTAACAACAGGGGGGAGCAGACAGGGTTCATCTCAGCGTGGAGTCAGACCCTGTCCAGAGGTTGATTCAGTGCCTTAATGATGCACCCAGATGCAGGGAGGGCAGGGATGGTGGCTGAGAGCATCTCCAGCAGGGGAAACTGTAATCACCTGCACCTGTGGCCAGTCAGCACCTAACAAGGAGACTGAGGGGACGGAGATTCCCTCCCCATGCCCCCACAGCCGAGCAGCATAGGGCTGTAACGCTTAATTAGAGATGGGCCGATGATGCGAAGCTCTGCATTTTCCTGGCCTAATGAAACAGTTTGAAAGTAAACCACAGCCCTGTCAGCCCTGGTCCGTCGGACAGGACGGAACTAGTGACCTTTCTTGGCTGCAGATTCCCCTCGAATTTCCAGTCTTAATGATGCCCGCTAATGCCCTGCAGTACTAATTGTGATGTGTGGCACGCCACCGAGGGGTGCGTCCATGAGTGACAGGAACAAGCAGCCAGGACGATCACGTAAGTGAATGTGAAACGAAGGCAATCTAATATAAAAAGCCAGTTTGACAGTGATTATTTCAAACTGCAATATCTGAACTACTCCAAAGTTTTGATTAACTCTATATTATATTCTGCAAATGACACTATATAGAATAATAACCAAACTTTCTCATTCCAGGGTGGTTCAAGCTGAGTTCCAATAGGACCAGTCAGTAATTTTGTCATTAGACACCCCCTTTACTGTTTTTGTCAGAGTAACACAAGGAAGGGGAAAATGATTAGTTTTCATTGTTGACACACCATAGCGCACAGCAACAAACTGGGTCCTTTGCATTTAACTAATATGTCACACCGTGACATAGCAGGGGACAGTGCCTGGGGAGCAGTGCCTGGGGAGCAGTGCCTGGGGAGCAGTGCCTGGGGGTAGCACCTTACTCAGGGTGTTCTGCTAGGCAGGGATTTGACCCAACAATCTTTCCATTACGAGTGCACATCCCCTAACCATTAGGCCACCACTGCCCTTGAATCAAAGATGAAGCACCACAAAGCTGATGCCCTTTTATTTTAGCAGCGGTCAGGGGCGTAGTTAACAATCTCACCTAAGGCCCCCTACTAGGGTTTTCACTTTGACTCTGATAAAATGCAGGTTCCCCACGGTATATAGAATTTGTTAAACAAACATGGCAGGATCCTCCCTCCCCAAATTTGCAGAGAGGAGGAAGAGAGTGTATAAATTATTATTTTTTGTATTCAGGGCCCCCTGTAAAGTGCTAGGCCCCCTGAATCTGCCTGGTATCCATGCCCCTCTGATGCCCTTTGGCAGCAGTTAATGGAATCCAAGGTGCAGTGCAAAAGAAATGCCTTCCATCATTTGTGGGGGGCCTGATGTGCTCCCGTTCCGAGAGCATTTCATTATCTCAGGCTGACTCCTCTGTCCCCAAAACAGCTTGGTGGCACCTCTGCATCCCTGAAACAGCCGGATTGCGGTAGCCTGGAATCACCAAGCACCCGACCGGTCCATTTACTGGCGCCACGGCTAAAACAATATCAGATTCTCACCCAAGGACTGCGGTCCACGGCAAACGCTGCCTACGGCTGCATGCCAGACGGGAATTTGGCAAGCGGACGGTGATATTCAGCGGGATGTGTTATGAACCAAATCAACAACAGGTTGATCACTAGAGTAAGGCGGAGACGGCAACTGGCAGCGAAGCTGTGTGAAATATGTGTCTGAAATGGTAGCAAATAAACAAGCCTGCAATCATATGCCTTAAGTGGGATTCCCCACACCCATGTTTGGTCCAAGAGCTCATGTGTTTATCCACAAAAAGCCAGCCGCGAAGAGGTATTCTGAGTGAGGGCCCACACAGCAGGGTGAGAGAACTGGTGCGCTGCAAATAATGTTGACAAGATCTGATTTAAAAGGTAGACAAGAATAACGGAATACTCAGGAGCTTTGGAACAAGCCTGTTTTTATGGGTTAAGTAAGGTAACACAGTGTCTAATCAGTTAGCATGTTAGCTAACATCTCTCGGGTCATAGGTTTGAATTCCAGCCCTAGTTCTGTATGGACTTTGTGTGTTCCTGCTGTATTTCAACAGGTTCCTTTTTGGGCATCTCCTGCCCTGTGACAGGCTGCGGGCTCACTACAGCCCACGTTCGGGATAAAAGGTTTGTGCCAAAAAGTTCACGTCTGTCTACGTTCATGCCCCCGCAAAGTCGCAGGCGACCCTGTCCATTTCACATGTGTGTGTCGTGAAAACGCCCGCTTTCCATATTGAAATCTCAGTTTAAAAATGGCCCTCTCATGTTTTCAGAAGTCATGTCTTTCCAAACAAAGCCGCGCATATTCTGTGAGCTGCACCTGTGTGCTTTGCTGCCCATTTTTTAACTTTTTTTGTGACGAACTGAAACTCTGTGACGCACATATTTATTTGTCAAGCCTTAGTGTGAAGACAGTCATCAGAGGCCAACCTCCCACCTCCCCCCAAGTGCCTCCCTCCAAAATTCTTTGTTCCAAATACAATACAGGCAAATATTTTTGTGAGGAGAAGAGCATAGGTAAATAACTATACCAGCCTCACTTTAACGAGCCTGCCTTGTGTTTACCCATGACAGCTGAATGACGTTTTGCAAACAAGTGAAATTCTATTTGAGGCAAATCGCTGATGTTCAAAGCAATACATCATGAATAAGAATTATTTAAAAAAAAAAAAAAAAAGTTTGTCTATGTGTGTCCACAGCTCACGGGCCGATGAGGATTTCCTCTAGTTTCATCATGACGACGTTCAAAGGCTCTTTACGTACTTGACGGCTGGTATGTCGCAAGCCCATTGACACAGTTGTGATAGATATGTTGTTTGCCACTGCATGTTTTCCCTAATCTTTTCTTTTCCTATTTTTTTAACCGACATTCATTACAGTGTCTATTCCCTGGTTGCTCTGAATTCTGAATTGAATAGAAACCTTCTTAGATCAGTAGCAATGTTTTTTTTTTTAATCCGAAGAAAGTAGACTTAATAGAAGTGTGTAAAAGAATAATTTTACAGAGAACTCCGCCACACAGCCTAAACTGACATTTGGGTTTTCATTATCCGCGTTCTGGCCCTTACTCATCCTCTTTGGCCCCATTATCTCCTGGAGCCCATCATTTCTTCCCTTTACCGATCCCTTCACTTCCCATCGCTGTTATCTATGCCTTTTTACGTCTTTACCTTGTCGTGGGATCTTGACATGCAGATGGCACCCTTCTCTGGAAAAATAATGACGTGTGTGTCATTCCCATGCGGTAGAATGATTTAGGATGCACAGAGGCTTCCTGACAATTGTGTGTGTGTGTGTATGTGTGTGTGTGTGTGTGTGTGTGTGTGTGCTGAGAATTATTGTAGCCAAGGAACACTAGACATAAGAAAAGACACAAGTAGGTAGAGCAAAAAACAAGGGAAGAATCCTTTATTGAAAATACCAAGATCCAAAGGAGAGGATGAAATTCAAATATAATGACAGTGAAATTCAAAGAAAACCGTTTTCTTTTTTTCCATGCCCACGGAACAAAATGAAACGGATAAAAACAAAGGTGGTAAACAAGAGGGCCAGGATTCCTGCTGCGGGAAATATTCCGAGCCAGCAGGACGCCGGCTGTGGTGGAACACACGATTGACTTCAGGCGAACCTACGTTTGGCTTTTAGTTTGCACAAAAGATGCCCAGGAAAACCATTAATATTACTCTGAGCTAAAGCAAGTAAGTAAGTAAGCGAGTCTAAATATTTCTGGCTGTAATTCAGGTGGAACCATTATTAACTAACCTGAATTGTGTTTTTTTTCCCCTGTTCCTTTATATGACAAAAAAGCCATTCAAATGACATCTTTTTCAAGCTCACCCCCCCAAAAAAATGTACATTTACAGTTAGGCTGCTTTAAAATCAACATCTGGTGAGCTCACAGAACAGAAATAAAACATAACCAAGGAAATATAAAACTGTACGGATGGTCTGAAACAGAAAATCATTATTAGTTTAACTGGTGATACTGCTCTGTGGGCTGAATTATACTTCACACAGTGTCACACTTCACTGCCTTATACTGCCTGTTGTACAGAAGCTGCACCTTTTCTAATATCAGTCTGTAAGCTTTTGGTTGCTGCCTAGAGCCCAACCGGAAAAGTGAGTTGGCCGTTAATGGCCCCCGTTGAATGTTGTTGCAGCCTATGAGCTAAGATGAATGGCCTCGGGGTAGCCTGACTGTCCCAGAATGGCCATTTTATGTCTGTTGCCGACAGAATTGAGTCATAGTGGCCTGGTGTTGAGTAATGAGACAACCAGTGTAAAGTTCTGCCATTACATTATTCCCACACAGATTTACATTGTTTCCCAACACCGCCACGCCACAGTAATGAAAACAAGAACCTGCTTTACTTGGTGTGGTGTGAGGTTAACCTGTTATCTACAGGCAATAGCGAGCCTGGTCTCCGCGGCGACATCACACTCCACTGAGGCGGCCCATAATGCAGTGCGGCGGACAGAGGACCTCAGGCTGAAATGTGAGGCATCTTTCAGAGGAGCATCTCACCCCAACCGATCACGCAGACCTCTCACTGTGTGTTTAGTGGCTTTCATCCCTACATGAGCCCAGACTACCATCACGTAGGAATAAAAAGCCATAGGACACAGCAGGAGACGTGGGCAAGGGAGAGGATGTAGAGGGCGGCCGGGGCCCCGCAGACACACCACTTACCCGACTGAGCCGAGGGGCAGTGGGAGGAGAGACTTGAAGGGCAAGAGCAAAGCGATGGAACCTCAGGGTAGGGAAGGAGCAGGTGGTAGGCTGGAGATGAGAGGAGTAATACTGGTGGAGACACAAAAGCTGGGCAGGAAGAAAAGTACTGTGTAAGATAAAAAGCAGATCCTAATACAGAACATAAAGTGGAAACAGCTAGGAAACATGGAGGGGGCAGGAGACCATTCCTGCGACAGATACGGCATGGTCAACATGGAGTGAGGAGCAACCAGGGTCTGAAATATTTGAAAGATCCCAGGAGGCTGACACTGCTCCAAAACGGCCTTCCATTCTGACCTGGTCCACCCAGGAGAGGAACATACATGAGCTCCTCCTGGTAGAACTTTGGCTGGTGAGGTGGTGGTTGGCATGAGCCGTCCGGTGCCGTATCTCCGGAAATTTGGTGCTGAATGGGGGAGGGGGCTGGGTAAAAAAACAGATGGGTGGGGGCGGGAGGAGGAGAGGGAGGGAGATGGTTAGAGTGCAAAATGACAATCGAAGATCAAAAGTGACAGAAACGGAATGGGAGGGGCACGGTCGAGGAGGGACCGGTACAATTATTATTGTAATGATGTAATTTAACGGCTCTGTGATGAGGTATTGGGGTACTACTGTGGTAACTCTAGAGCCATTTACACCTTCTCAACAAATCAGACAGGCATGAAATGGGGCGGAAAAGACAGGGAAGTGAGGAAATATGCCGCACGAGGGCATGGGTAGGGTAATCACGCATGTTTAAAAATAGCGTATACACCACCACATCACCGGTTTGGTAACTGCGTATTCAGTCCGGGGGTTTGGGGGGGTTAGGGGGGCCTTAAGCCTAACCCACGTAGTGTACACCACAATGCAGGGCTATACACACACACACACACTCGCATACATACACTCACACACACACGTTTGTATTCATATCTTTGTGGGGACTCTTTATTCATTTATATGGGAAAAAAAGTAATCCAAATTATGACAACCAGCCCTAACCTTAACCAGGAATAACCAAACAAAATACAAGTCTTTTAGCATTTTTAGTTTTTCGATTGCAGTAACAGATTTTCATAAAAATGAGTTTCCTCAAATGGTCACCAAAAAAGTGATCCCAACAATGTCAAAATGACAGGTTTTTATCGTCTCCACACAATATACATATATAATTCTACCCCACAGACACACAGTCACACATACACACACATTGTGGGCAAATCAGAAACATCAGCTATGCAATTCATTTGCCTTTGGACTCTAGTGCTTTAGAATATTACCATTATCATAATGACCCTAAAGAGATTGTGTCCAAGCACCCATAATAAAACGATAGTCTTATTTTGTATGTATACTTTGATTTTGCGGGGGTGGAAATGCAGCATCAGGTGCTGCTGTAGTGCGAGGAACACTGTGTCCATGTAAAATGTGCAGAGCGGTCCCTCAACATTTTTTTTACTGAATATTTAATCAAATATGAAGTTGGCTTCTTTAGAGGGAATGTTTTGTGTGAATGGAATGACAGTGGTTTAGGTCGTATAATACATGTCTTGCGATGGAAAGTGCTTCTGTTTTTAATTCTGGTGTGTTTTGCATTCAGCACAACTTGAGGGTGGGGTGGGTAGGGGGGCATTAATTTCAACAGGCAAAAATTCTCAAGTGTGCAATAAAATACTGCCCTGTAATTAGAATTTTTGACACAAGTCACCGTTCCTGATAACTCGGCTGTTCTCTGGGGTACATGGGAAATGAGCAAGATACATCCAGTCATCCTGGAAACTTCTCGGAGCTGATAAAAATCACCTTTTGTTAACTATTCCCAATGAATGCAAGTGAATCTGGCGTGAGGAGATATCCAGGGAGGAAATCAAATAATAATGGAATTTTTCTGTGAACAGATTATAAACAGTGACTGTGTTCCACTGCTGTACTCAAACCATTCATGTCCCCTGAACTTGAAAAGATTTGCCTTGGAAATGGAGCTTCACGTGACACGTGTGAGCCTGTGTGCCAGTGTGTGCGCATCGGGGAACGATAAATATTCAGCAAAAACAACGGGGCCTCCGCTCTGTGTGAAAATGAGCTTATGCAAGTTTAATGATCTGATTTCGGCAGATTTAAACCTCGACCCATCTAAGATCGCAACACCGACAAAAATGTTCCAACTCGAGCCCCCTTGGAGCCAAAACATGACGAACATCAGGGGAGGCAGATAGACGTCTGATATCAGTGCATGCAGAAGAGGGCTATGAAAGAGGGGTACCTGCCTGTCTGATTTGTGAATGTGGAAGAGTGGAGTACATGGACAAAAGGAAAGATGAAAAATCACTCCTGTGTGAATACCTGCCTTGCACAAAAGCATCTGAGTCCTAAGAGGGTGGCCCTTACTGAGAAGCTGAACCTGTGAGTTTAAGGGAGATTTGACAGTCGTAGAATCAAGGCCCCAGAAGCTCAGCCTCAAGCTTACCACCATTTTACCCATCCTCAGACTGAAAACCATATGACCACGACCTCCGAGGTAAATCACATGACCAGAACCTCTTGAACATCCAATCAGAAGCACCAGATCTTTACACCGACCCTCCAACATAGGACCCAAGGCCTGGGGCATTGTAAAGGGGGCGAAAGTGAGGACGATTCCAAGGGCCCCTAAAAAATTTAGAACATAATTGGACTGGTCCAGGCTGAGGGCCTAATATTATATCCTGCCATGGGGCCCAAAATCTATTGCAGCCAAGGGTGTAGAGTTGGATATGGATGCTAGGGACTCCTACCAATATCGTGGGGGTGCCGTGTGCGTTTTGGGGCTGGGGAGTTAAGCATTGAAGCATTAGTTAAGCATTAAAACCAAATCAAGGCCCTTAATAGCAAAGCCCCAGCCCAAGGCCTTGCAGCAAAAACATCATCATGTTGTCTGAAAATTCATTAATGATACATTATTATAAATCGACAATTAAAATTACAGATAAAGCAGATCTAATGAAACAGTAAGTTAATAAAAATCTATTTAAGAAAATCTTACTGCTAATAACCAATTTTACCGGGATGTTATTGTGAATTTCTTCAAAATTTGTCAAGAGGAGGTCGGGCAGGTGTAGGGGCTGCACGTGAAAGGAGAAAAATGGAGTGTCTGCGATGCTCTCCGCCCCACTGCTAATAAAATTGCCTTCATACATCTCCGTAGTCATTAGCATACAACGGATGAATAGGAAACAACGGTATGAGTGCAAATAATGAGTCTCTTTAATCGACCTCCAGCCTGACTCTGTCCTGCAGGTTACCTCTGTTAAAGCAGATTCTTTTCACACGTTTATATGTTATTTTCGTCTCGAGTGACCCCTGACTTCACTGTTTAAATGCAACCGCATAGGAGTGGAGTCAAAGTATAATTACGCGACAGGCTCGTAATCATGGAAGGGCCAGCGGTAAACATAGCTACGGAATGGACGGCTAAGTGAATGACCGCAGGGCTAGAGGAGATTAGCCATGTGTTAGCTGTAGTCCAATCAAACCATCTAGTACTTCTATATTATAAAACAAGAAATAAGAAAACTATATAGTTCTGCTTTCAGAGGGACAAAGGGTAGATTGTGTATGAAATGGAAATTCTGAAAATATACCAACAGACCTGGCAGTATGTTTATCTCCCAGTATCCCTAAACTAAAGTTTCAGTAAAACCTCAGGTCATTACTTAAATAGACAAGGGGAAAATGTTGATAGAGAGTTCTGATTTCTTGCATCTCCGGGGATGGCGAGGCCCTTCTATGCGCCCAACTTAAGCAATGGATGGAGAACAAGTCAACCGGGGTGGAAGGGGTGGGGGGGCAGGGGGGTGACGTCCCCACCGCATACCAGCGCAGACCCCTGCGTCCCACCTTTGCTCATGTAGATGACGTCCACAGGCTGAGCAGCCTGTCCTGGATGGCGTGTGGAGGAGGGGTGATTGATTCTGACACGCTGCCCACGCATGCCTTTCTCATTAAAAACCTATCATGTTAAAAAAAAGCCCCGTCTCCAGCAGACAGCACACTGCATGCTGATGGGTTTTTTATTGCTTTGACCGCGACGTCTGCTTATCTGAAGAGGAAAGGGCCCATTATGGAAAGGGGTGTTGTAATTGAAAGACAATTTAATCCAGGAATTGCAATAGCTCACGCAAGACATTTGTATTAATGACACACAAAAGCCTCTGAATCAACAGTTTATATGTGTGTGTGTGTGTGTGTGCGTGTGTGTGTGTGTGTGTGTGTGTGTGTGTTTGGGGGGGGGGGGGGCAGGTATTTATTATATAGTGGGGAAAAAATGTTTTGAAACCTGTTGTTTCAACATTTGGGGACTGATTTTTTGGGAAGCTTTTTATTAAAATGTCTCGTATTTTCTTTGCTTACTTATGGTTAAGGTTAGGGCTGCGTAGGGGTTAAGGTTGTCATAGTTGGGATTAGGGTTTTGCCCATAGAAATGAATGTAGAGTCCCCACAAAGCTATGAATACGAATATGTGTGTGAGTGTGTGTGTATAAGTGTGTGCGCGCACTCAAGTTTCAAAGGGTGTCTTGTCTAGTTGAGAGCGCTTTAAATACAGTTTCATATTTTTTTTAACCAGAAACCTGGAGCGTCAACATCCAGATGTTAGGGAACGTCATAGTCTCAAAGCAAAGCTCAATAAATCAAATTTGGAACCAGATCCGCTCTAAAAATAATTCCGATCAGGAGAACAGATGCTGTAGCTCTATAATTTACACCTTTAAGCTGCCTGGAAAGACACAATTCTCTATATTCAATCATTCATGCTCTGACTAAAATATGCATCAACAGCCAGCAATGTGGGGGGCAGGGGGTACATCACATGCACAATTTCAGTCTCCAGGAGTTTGAAAGACATCTAGGTAGTTAAAACCAGCAGCATTGTCCCTGTGGGAGTCAAAGTGTCTATAGTTTTACACACATGACCGGGGCAGTAATGCAGAGTGACTCACTGAAGATGACCCAGGGCCTGCAAAAGAAACTGCTCCACGAGTGAATTTAATTATGGTAATATTGAGCCTGTCTGCGAAACCCTGGGTCGTTATCTAAATAGACGTGGAGGAATATTGACACGGAGGCCCGGCTTTTTTCAGCCTCAGGAGAGCTGAGCTCTTCAGCCTGAGTGATGGGTGAAGAACGATCCGGAAAGCTGACGCCACCCTCTCTCCATTATTTTGGTTATTTTTTCTTACACTCCCCCATACATCTGTATTACAGCTTCCCATTCCGTATCCAGTCATCATTGCCATGTCCTGCCCTTTTCCATCTAATCCCATGTGCCTCCTGGTATTCCTGTCAATCTGTGCCTCTCCTCTACGTGAGCCCAATACGGGAGATTAGTGTCAGCATGAAACCGTTGGACTCGCCCAGCGGTCAGCGTCCAGCCGGAGGACATCAGCCGACAAGGTCAGGCCTGGAGGCAGAGTCCCGGTGCAGCACGCTGCAAATAATGCGGCGGATTTCACTCCGGGTGTCCGGCGACGTGGGACCGACTGCTGGCTTGCGGTGCACACGTGGTTAAAAAAAAAACAAAAAACCTGTGAAATGAATGCTTGCCTCAAGGTCACTCTCTCCCGGCGGCGCTACCGTCCTCAATTAGCATGCGGCTAACGATGCCAGGTCATCTGGAGACTCTGCGGACGAGCCGGTAACAAGCTAACCCCGCGCATCTCCTTGGCGTGGCAGCGCCTCCCCCAAACGTCTAACGTCTCCGGATGTGTGGATGTGCAGAAATTTCCACCTGATCGCCTCGAGGAAAAAAAAACACAACCTCATCCTCCCCGCTGGTGCCCAGAGGTTGTTAAGTGTGCTTGAAATGTAAGCTTCAGAGCTGAAATAACGAGCATTGGTATGATTCCTGCCTATAAGCCCCCCCTACCAAGCACATGGTGACACCCGGAGATGCCGAGGGGGGTGAACTGTCACCTGGGGCGTGTGGATTCAGACCCAGACGCCACAGCCCCGGTGGAGGAGCACAGCCTCGAGGGCTCTGTCTTCATCTGGTGGTGAGGATGGACGCCGTCCTGGCAGCCTGTGTCCCGGGGGCCTTGATGTCATGTGATTTTAACAAGACATCGAACCTGAGTGCCATGGTGAAATATTAATAGGCAACACTGTCAGCAGTGGCTGGATGAAAAAAATGCCAACTTTCATTTTCTTGTTATTTTACTAATGCTAATAATAATCAGGAAAGTGCGAACAGCATCTGGAAGCAGCGCATTGCTTGCATCCATCCCTCAATCAAGGATCTTTGCTGCATTCGACAGTCGTGCCTCGGTCTGCTGAAAATTCCTCTCTATTTAAGTGCATAAGTTTATTTACCTGTCCGCCCCTAACTACAGCCATCCGTTTCACTCTCAAATTAAATCCAGCTCCCGCCGTGTCCTTGCTGATGCATAATGAGATTTCATGTGTTCAAAAATTAAGGGCGAAAACTGAAGAGCAATGTCCCTACTGACTTTTGATTTAAGGTGCTGAAAAGCCCTGCCGGTGACCTGTGAACTATTGATCGCCTCACAGACATGTGGCACTTGTTACCAAACCTGGCCTCTGGGTGGTGCCTGTACAAAGTCTGCACCCCAAGCTGAGTCCGACATAGCAGAAAGATCTACGGCCAACCCCCCGCCCGCCCCGTCCCCTTGGGAACATAATGGACTGTGGAATGGGTAGGCATTGCATGGCAGACTGACGGGTGGAAAGATGAAGTACTTTCTTCTTCTATAAAGCTGATTTTGTTTGGTGTAATATTCTTTGTAGCTTGGAGGTTTCATACAGAGTATTGCTGTTCTCCAAGTACAGAGTTTACTGTATACCAATAAAAGAAGAGCCTGCAGGAAGCAAAAATGGCAACATGATTAAGAAGCTGCTCGTCAGGGAGAATGCACAAGGCATTCTGGTTATTTCTGCATATTCTTTGCTTTTGGATTGTTTATCGTAGATATTCTGTTTTGTGACATGGGGTGCGTAGAAGCGTACAGTAACAGCAGGAATGCTGCGCAACCGGAGATTGAGATCTGTGTGTGTGTGTGTGTGTGTGTGTGTGTGTGTGTGTGTGTTCGGTGGGAGAGGGGTAACAATCAGGTGAATTTCTGTGATTTTTTTCCCCCTTACAGCCCCCTAGTCATATTTCAAGCCGCAGGAGTGAAATCCGCCCTGATAATTAAGCGCTCCATCATCATGTTCCTGGCTGGGTTGACGTACCGCGGTCCCCGTTTGGCACACCATCTGGGTGACTGCTGCGTCAATGGAGGTAGCGGGTGAGGGTCACGCGGTCCCTCCACCCGCGGGGCCCTCTATGGCCCACTCATCTGCATCCTAATCACTGCACGCTCGCTCTCTGCCTGTTCCGGTATAGCGCTGCGACACTGCCCCCCCCCCCCCCCCCCCCCCCCCCCCCCCACCTTTTTGCCCCCCCCACCCCCCCCCCCCCCCCCCCCCCCCCCCCCCCGCCCCCCCCCCCCCCCCACCCCC
>JAAGVU020000061.1:28103727-28115049 GCA_011763525.2 Mormyrus iriodes | reverse complement strand
CCCCGGGGCCCTCTATGGCCCCCCCATCTCCCCCCTATACACTCCCCCCGCGCTCTCTCCCTGTTCCCGTATAGCGCTCCGACACTGCCCCCCCCCCCCCATCATCACCCTGCAGTCTCACTTTGGCCTCCATCACTGGCCGCCGCACCCCCGTCATCACCCTGCAGTCTCACTTTGGCCTCCATCACTGGCCGCCGCACCGAACAAACATTTTTAACAGGCTTCCGCAAAACAACCGCACGCTTAAAGAACAAATTAGCTGGACGGTTTTTAAAATAATGATCTGGGAATTTAAGTCACTGGCGATCCTAACGGAGCCCTTCGTGGTTCACAACAAAGGAATAACTTTAACAGGTACGATGGGCGACGAGGACAGGACTTTATTTTTCCCCAGAGGGGGAGTCGTGGAGCTGCATATTAAACACTGGCCCGTCGCCTTGTTGAGCTGTTTGCTCTTTTTCAGGTGGGACCCGTGTCCTTACTGCTGTCGCTCTGATGAATATGCAGACTACATCTTTGCTGAATGTCAAACTGCAGTGTGGGGGGGGGCTGGGGGTTGGGCTGGCAGTAACACTCCTCCACGCAAGATTTTCATAATAAAACAAAGAAAAGGCTTTGTGTTTGTCTAGTCTCCAAAGTGCCAAACTGCAGAGACTATGGCAGATGTGCAGCACATCCAAAATCAGTTATGCAGAAAACTGAACAACATGAGTGATACACATAAATATATATTTATATTTCTCCCCGGGGTCTAATTGCTGCAATTCCTAAACCCAGGTTTGCTTGCTTACCACAGGTTAGTTCCATAAAAGTTCACTTTCCGATGACAGTAATTGAAAAAATGTTAAGGATTTTAAGATTTAGTCCTAAGTTTTATTCATGCCACCAGCACTTGGGGACATAATTAAAACCATAAGGGTCTTTTTCAAGACTGTAGTGAAATGTCACCACACTCAAAAAAAAACCCCAAAAAAAACAGTGCAGTTCTTCTCCGAGAATAATTGCTGTCAAATTGGAAAACAAAAGCAGAGCGAGCGACCCTGTCTGCAGGTTGGCTGTCCGGGTGCTTACATCATAGGGATCGGGGTGAGGAGGCATGGAGAGAATGGGGGTGGGCAAGCCAAGTAGGGGGAACAGGAGGTCTGCCTTCTAGCAGGTCTGAAGAATTCCCAAAGCCCCAGGGATGTGATTCTTCTGACCCACGGTATACCCCCCCTCAGCTCAAGAAATCTTAAGCAGCTCTGGGCTGACAGTCTGACACCCTCTGGGAAACGGCTGACCCAGAACACCTCTGGCAACCCACGCCCGAGCAGGGAGAAGGGTGTTGCCAGGAAACACGGGGGTGTAGATTCATGTGATTTATGTGGGCGTGGCAAAGTTTAACGATGGGAGGCAGCCAGTGAGCCTATTAGAGATCATTATTATCCTGCATGGCAATGAAAGAAGTGCCCCCACATCGGCCAGGCCTTCGTCCAATTACCAGCCCTTGGGATCCATCCCGAAATAGCCCATTCAGGCATCTTCCGCTGCTGAGATGCAGTAAGAATTCCTGTGGATAGCCTTGGTCAATGACCCTCTGTGGTCTAACTGGCTACAGCTTGCACAGAGTCTGTTCTAGAGAACATTCCGGAAGCTGGACATGCTGACGTGGGCGCAACATGTTCCTTCTTTTGAACAATTAATATTCCAGAATGACCCATGGGTACAATATGTAACCCTATGTGTCTCCCTAACTACCAACCCAAACTCTGCATTAGCACTGTTCTTGGACTACCTTGGTAGGGGCATTTGTTGGAGAATAACCCCAGGAGTAAAATTCCCTTCTGGCCCTGCTGCTGCCAACTGAATCCCACCGTAGGCGTGGATGAGTCAAAGTCTAAATCTCATTGAACGCTGTAGATTTTCCCATGCGTTCCTCTGCATTGAGCTGTCCGAACCCACTGACAACAAGCTGGAGGGCCAGGATAGGATGCCATTCTTAACGTTCTTAATACGTACTTCCCTCTGATGACTTTCTGCAAAGACTAGGGATGAACTTAAAGTCGACTGCACACAAAACTCTTACACTCTTACCGGTAGTTTAAAAAATGAATAGACAAGCAACAGTACCAATGATAACAAGTTGGGCATCCACCTGAAAGGCTCCTGGGGGCTGGTTCGTCATACCCTAAACTTGGACATGCATGAACCCATCGAAAGGGTGAGGTGTGTGGAGGCATCACATTGTTGGGGTCTGGAGTGTACTGAAGTCCCCCCTTCAAGGAGACAAAATCTAGCTCTTTAATCCCCATGTGCAATAAAGAGAGAAAGTGAAACATAAAAAAAGGTAGAACAAAAGAAGAGAGGCAGTATATCCACGGAAAGCGATCAGCCTTGTCTCCCTATTCCCAGATAGGACAATGGGAAACCTGTCAGGGGGTCCTTCCTTGCCACCGGGCTTATCTCCGATCAGTGCAGCCATTAACATTCCGCTGTTCTGAGAGGGGCAAAAACAGTATCGACGTGGGGGGGAACAGGTCTGGAACAAAGGCCCCGTGGCCCATCCCGTGCACGGGCACAATTCTGACTAATCCCCGTGGAGAGGACTGCACTTGTCTCTCCAGCTGGTCCCTCACCCACAACTCTGCCTGCTTCCGCTCCAGTACAAAGGCTCAATTAAAGGTCTGGCCCCCACTACCATGCTCTGCCCACATAAACTCAGAGTTGTTGCGCCAAGACAGAACTTCAGTAAGGGGATGAGGTTGGGGAGGACATTGGAGGTACAGTCAGCCTCCAGCTAGCTTGTCCTTAAAGCCAGCTCACTGGCTCCAGCCGCTAATCTCTCCCACCATCAAACTATCAATGTAATGAGGAAACCATAACAGAAAATGCCAAGGAAGGTCATTGGACTAGAACGGCGGTATGTATAGGACGGTTGATAGATGGCGAAGGTAGAAAAGTTCTTCAACCTTTCCATGAGGGATCAAGAGAATCCAAGCATGCTGTGGACAGGAGATAGTCATGTCAAGCCGTGGTGAAGGAACAGAACAGATCGCTCTTGCCAGGAGAAATACAGGGGGAAAAAATGCACCAAATTCATTTGATCCATCCTGCCTTGGAAGGAGTCATTCAGAAAGAATGCTATTGTCACGGTAATGTTCATCATTTCCTGCAATTAGGTGCAATTTGTGAACTTCCTGGTCTTTAAGTGCGGCCAACATTAAGGACGTTCATCAGCCTCAAGGTCCTACGTTCATGTAGGAGGTATAGACAGAAGCGTTTGATCTAATGGAGGTTTTTCAAAGCTGTTTTTGACATGCAGGAATCGCATCATTTGTCCAGAGTAGGGTTCATAAAATCGACCCCAAAAGCCTGAAAAATCTGAGACAGAACTGCCTCATTTCTCCAATGTGGGGCTGTGATGAGGGATTGCCGCCACTACCTGCCAACAGATTGTGAGCTGGGAGCTCCGCAGTTTCACCCCACCCCTTCCCCTCACGCGGCACAATGACCGCGGAGCTAATAACGTAAGAGCGGCTTCACACTGTGCCCTCGGGGATGAGACTGGCTCCAAACAGCGGGCAGATCCCCAGCCTCATCGAATAAGACCATATATGGGCAAGGCTCTCCCAAGTAATCTCAGCTTAGTGAGGACTTTGTGACTCGGTCTTCTGACAGTGACAAAGGGCATGTGGGAGCCAGGGGTCAATTTGGACGACACTGTATATATCATCATTAGAGCTTAGTGTCTCTCTTTCGAGAGAAAATGCATGTAAAACAAGCTTAGAGGGTAAAATGCAATGGTCAAGAACAAAGTGTTCACGAGTAAGCATGCGTGCACGTTTTTCAGTTTCCAATTTACCATCTATGATTTACATTATATGCAATTCGTCCCCTCACACTGTCCCAGTCAGAGAAGTGATTAAACCTTTTCAAAACGTTTTAAGGCCACCGTGAGGCAGGAAGGTCTCATATATGGACACCAACCGTAGGTAGCCTTATCCATTCTAGACAATTTACAGAGGATTGTACAGCTCATAAAGAAAGACAATTGAATCAAACTGCAAAGCGATGCTCTTTTTATACTCATCTGCATAACAGACACCTCATTTCCAGGAAGGCGTCTCATTATTGCAAAGCCAATAATCCGTACAACCAAGAGCAGGCTATTTTCCCCCGGCGCTAATTTGTCAGCCATTGGCCCCAAGCATTCCTAGTATCCATCTCTTGGCTCAAATTGCCCGTCGCCGATTAGCTTGAGTTTTGAAGTATGTAAACTCTTGAAGGCCAGGCCTATTTTTTTTTGAAAGGGACTTAGGGTTTCCATGGAGACTTTAGGATTTAAAGATGGTTGTCATGAGGAGGAACATCTCAGACTTTATGGAAATGGACTCTCTCCTAGCTGACATTCCCCCTCAGCTATCTCAAATCTATGTCGCCTGCCATGGATTCGTTACATTTAGGATCATGCATGCGATTATTAACCTCTTTTCAAACTTTCCTACGCAGTAATTAACACAGCAGAGCACTCCTCGTTATCCCTGAAAATAAATGCAGGCCCATGAATTAAGGTTGTAATAGACACAAATTAAATCTACATTCCAACATAATATAATTTTAGAAAAAGATCTGAATAGCATAATAGCTATCAGCAATTTTCCAATCTAAATTCAGAGCTGTTTCTCCTTTCTTTCGTTCTGCAGTAGTAGCAATAAACATCATCATTATTATTATTATTAAATAATAATACAGTAAATAAGTAAATAAACACATTAAAAAACTTTTAAAATTACTGTGGCTAAAACAGTAGAATTCAGCTGCACCAGCTTTGAATGTATTATGGGAGTCTCCTACCTGAGGCTCAGTAGCTTCCTTTGGCTTGTTTCTACAACCTGCCTCAACTGGGTGTCCTGTGCCATCCTCTAATCCTCCCGGTCTACCTTGTTTTCACACTCGGCCTCATGATTATAGAGCAGGTTGGAAAGGCAAACAGAGACAAAGGAAGACGGAGACAAACATTTAGTGGGAGGCTGGCGTGAGCCGCGGGGAATGAGGCGGCCCTTTGACCGGGGGACACTCAGGCGACTTTGACTTTAAGCCGCATCGTGAGAGCTCTGTTAACAGAAAAGAGGTTCGTCCCTTTGCCAGAGCAACGACCCACAAAGCTTCTGCTCAGGGAGGCTTAAAAGCCAGGCAAATGCACGCAGATGCTCCCCTCAGACCTGTTCATCCATCACACAGGTGCTCTAAAGCCAGTAGAGGGTCAATTAAAAACAACCAAACAAACAAATAAGCACTGAATACATAAATGGACTGCTCAGTTTGCCAGCTCCGCTTTGACGCCAGCCGGATCAGTTAGCAACCAAACCCCAGACCTCCACCTACCCACACACCCACCCACCCACCCTAAAACCTATGTTTGGACACCTGTGGTAGTGATAACTGGCTTTCAGACTGACGGTATTCATCCATATGTGGTTTCCCGCTTGTTTTCAGCTATCAGCGCCAATCCTCATCTCCAGGGAGCTCCCGTGCGTGTGAGGTTCCCTACGGTCCCCTCTCCATACTGGCGCTGTGCTCTACGTAGGCCAGCCTGCCTCTGCCTGCTGCCAGGCAGTGCATGCTGAGAGATGTGAGTAATGCGGAGCAGGTGCTAAAAGAGGACAATTGATCACCAGTGTTGGTGGTGAGGACCGTTGTCCTATAGGCAGCTGATTAGCCCACAGGGGGTGGGTCTCTTCTTTGGGTCTGGCCCCATCTCTATAGCAACCAACCGCTCACTAAGAATACCTCTGGCGTGCTCGATGGGGTTATCTATTTATCTACTGGAGCGTTCCACATCAATTACGCTTCACAGAGAATGTGTGTGGGAGAGAACCAATACAGAGTGACCTTTATGACATCACAATCCAGATTTAACTTCTAGCAGTCTATTTATTGACTATTTTGAAGACAGGTTAGTCTTTATTTAAATGTTGAATACCTAACTAAAATCACTCTGGACTTCTGCTAAAAGACCTCCTTCGTAAATAAGAACAGCTACGGAATTTGAGTAACTTCCACCCTTCCAGCTATGACCGCAGCCTGGACATCAAAATTCAATAGGACCTCATAAGCATCAGAAATAACTACGCTTGCAAAATTCTGAGAATTTGCAAAATTGGATACTTTCCATGGGAATTAATGGGAATACATGGGAATTATTGGGAATAAACTGGTGGCACTAATGGTGACATCATTGTGTAACCAAGAGCCAGTGAGTAATTATGTCTGTTTAAAAACACCCCAAAGTAGGCATCTGCATCAAAATGCACTGCTTAAAAGTCATATTCTATGTTGTATTATTCATACAGTTTGCTTTCTTTGCCGTATCTGACAGCTTGCATGGAGTTCCACAAAATTCCCTAGCTTAACTTCCCATAGAAAGTTTCTGGAAAATTTCTGGAAATTTTCCACCCCTTTGCTATCCTACGTCCAATGGAAAGTTTCCGGAAATTTACCAGAAATTTTCTGCCCTTTTGCAACCCTAGAAATAACTGGGGGTTATATATAAATATGTATATACAGAATGGCACACTTCTACAGTTACTTCATTTTCTATGTTCACCCTTGGACAGGCCGCAACTGACAATATAATTATCCAGAATACTGAGGCCCGATCAGTTCCCTGCTCTCTCCCTCCCACTAACCTCTCATGCTTCTCCACTTCTCACCTCCTCTTCATCTTTACATGTTATGCTTAGCATAATGGCCTCAACATACTCACCTTCCCACACTCTGTGCTCCACCACTTCTGGCTAAACATCTTCCACAAGGTGCCTCCCCCCAGAGGCCTAATCTTCATCCTGTATCCCTGAATCTCCCATCACCATCAGAGGAGTACAAGGTATTCTGAGACCTGTGTCATTTTGCTTCAGTTCACCCAAACCTTATCTTCTAAACCTCTGCTTTGATCTACAGTTAGAATGTAGTGCACCTTAGATTTACGTAATCCTCGCTAGACTGACTGCAGGTTGTACACCTACAGCTGATAGCTAGCTTCATCTGTTATCATAGCCCCAAAGCAGCAGACTGAACCAAAGCTGAACAACGTTTAATGCTCTGTGTTACTAATTAGCCATACCCAGGGTTACGTCCCCCATTAAGAAGAATGTGACCATTTGGAGCTCACATGGAGCTTGGATTCATGCCGGATAAGGTGGCACTGGAGGTCTTCCCTGATTGATGTTGCTGTTGAAGCTCTGTAGGTGGGGGATGGGGGGGTTGTATCTCTGCCAATTCAATTCTGCTGATCCGCCTCGGTCCGACCCGGGCTCCTGGGATGTGAACGATCACAGTTAATAACCATCTGTGCAGGCAACAGGTTTATGCTGGATTTGAACACCTCCTGGTATCCTCTAATGTGTAGCCAAGGATGCTCAGCGCGTGGGGAAACAAACAGCTCCTACAAAGGGATCACTGTGATAACCTGTGATTTCATCATGCCTGGATGAATGGCGCCATGACTACAGAGTAGCCTCCCTCCTTTGTGAACCATATTCATCAAAGTTCTGAGCACCGCAGATGGACGGTTTAACAATTCAACAGCTGCACGTCTTTAGGACGTTGAAAAATTTCTATTTAAAAACAACATTTAAATTTGCTTTACTTTTAAGAGAAATAACAATTATGTTAAGGTTTTACACAGTTCTCAGAGATAATTTGACACGATATATCGATATACAGCACTGTAAAACGGTTAAAGCTATTTATCGATATATACACACACACACACACACACACTATATACTATCTTTTGTTGGATGCCTAAAACAGCAGCACTTTGTTTCGCAAACCCCATATACCCGTTAAATTTCACCACAAACTTACTTATTTAAACGAAAACGGATGGATGGATGGATGGATAGATGGAAATGCGTACATGAGTATACTGAGTGTTATTGGGTCTGGATTTGCAACTAACACACTGACAAACATAATATAGATTTATATCAACATGAAGATCATTTAAAACCCCTTTTCTTTGACCTAAGCATAGCACTGTATATAATCTATAAGGCTGGTTGTACAGTTATTTGGTGAGCCTGGATTTCATATCACTGTGCGGAGTTGCAAACCATTTTATAAATGGGATTTTTAAAGGCTACAGTGTGAATCTCTCCTTCCCACAGCAGGCATAAAGAGCAAAATAAAAGCCTTTACATCACAATTTAACTCAAAAACCCGCATGACACGGACACACACATTTCAATATTCCACTGCTGCTTGTTTAATAGACCCTACCTTAGTGGGAGTTGAAGGAACAGTGGTCCACAAAATATTGACCAAAACAGGATGTCAGACAAAAGTTAGGAGCCAACACAGCTAAGATACAGAAAATGTTGCCTGCTAAAACTATGATTTCTCAACCATAAAATTCAAGTTTCTTAATTTCCTCAAAAGTAACACTTTGGAATAAAAATTTTAATAGAGGGACTGCATTCTCCTTAAAAGACACAAACAGCATTATACACACAGATTACTCTACGATATTACCTCCAGCGCAAACATGCACCAAATCTAAACCAGTCTTCTAAGATACTGTCATATGGTGTAATTACAGGCATGGGTAAGATTACTCCCAAAAATAAAGCTAAATATGTAGTTGCTGCAACATTACATAACCTAAATGATGTTTTCCTGAAACTTTGAGAAAGGTACACCTCCCACAGTTAGAAACATAGATCCTAAAAACACCGCAGAGGAAATTAATCATTGTTCTTCCGATCATTGCCAACCCATTTCTTATCTTCCCAGATTGCCTTGTAGATGTCATAGGAAGTTCAGCCATCACTGATTGATTTCTGTGGATTAAAATATGCAATACACATGTCACGAATGTGTGTGTACACAAACATTATACATCATATATATACACACACATATATGTATATATATATATATATATATATATATATATATATATATATATATGCGTGCGTGTGTAATTAAAACACGGAAGCCTTATAGGATGCCATGGGTAATCCTGGTCCCATCAAACAGAATCTGAGAAGCAACCAGAAGGCCTGGGTCTCAGCTACACCAGGACGGGGGCTTTGTCTCTTCCGTCTGGCTAGAGCCAGCTGATGGAGGGTGGTAATGGCGGGGGGGATGCAATTAAGCGGAGAGGGTATGATGAGCAAGTGGTCCGGAAAGCCCGGAGAATATCAGAGCAGAATTATCGGTTCATTTACAGAGGCAGTCTGATTAGGCTGGCGCTTAATTGCTCGTCTGCTATTTTTGGGCTGCAAGCTCATTTGAATATCTGGCACCGCCCCCACTCTGGTGACAATCCGCCACCCTGAGCGTGCCAGCATGACTTGAAGGTCAGCCCCGCTGAGAGACGTCCCTGACCTGATATGGGAGAGAGGGGGGTTGTGGGAGGGGGAGACTCCTGGGCCTGGGCCCCGGGGGCCAGGCAGATAAGGATCGATAGTTAATTGTGTGAACACTGATAGTGAGAAATCTGACCTCCCTGTTGAGGAAAGACAGCCCCTTCTCTGACACTAAACTTTTCAAGGAAACCTCACCAAAGAGCGGTTTGAATTTATCGACTGAAACCTCCGTGTGCCGGGGACCCTGCCACAGCATCACAATGGCCCTGTCCGCCATGTTCTCCGATGCTATCTGTGGGATCGTGTCCGGAATTCCAAGCAGTGGGATGGCATCGTTTTTTTTTTTTTTTTTGCAAGCATGAAAGGGGAGGCTTCAATTTGGCGGCAGCAATGGGAAGCGAGAGCGCCCCCAGCAGGAATCTGCGGGCTTCCACTGCCTGTGGCGTGTATCCAATTGGCCCCGGCACTGCCGTCAGCCTCTTTTGCGCCCAACGATGTGTGAAGAAGGGTGGGGAGCTCTTTGTAGCACAACACCCTCCACCCATCTCAGTGCTCCAAAGCTTCACAGTCGACCGGCACAGATAAGGCAGAACAGAAAATCTGTAAACAGTGCTGAATAGCATACAAAAATACCATGATAAAAACTGGGCGCATATTGATCGTGGGTGATGTTTGTGGTCTAAAATTTCAAATCTAACACAGAGAAACCAGCTGGATGCCTTGAACTCAGATGACGATTCAAAGCAATCCAAACTGATTCTGCCCGCCTTCCCATGGCATCGTCTTGCCCGCATTTGCATTGCCCAGCACTGCAAAACATTAATAAATCCCCCCATGGGCTGTAATCCCTCCGTGGCTGGCAGCCCCACCCCATCATGTGACACGTCGGCTGCCCCCGTTCATGGTACCCCCCTCGCCCACTCCCCCCTGCTGTGTCTCTGCACCCCTGGCCTGATTTCATTATCCCACGTTCCCGGTCAGCTCCTGCAGCAGGAGACTGAGCTGCCCTTTTAGATAACACAACAAAGGGCAGGGATTTATGGAGCTTTGGAGCCCTGGTGTAGGGAGAGACAGCCAGGGGTGGTGGGGGTAGGATCGACGGGCAGAGCCCAGCTACAGATAGAGCTGGGGGGAGCCAACTGAGGGGCTTGAGGTGAGCTTCATGTGTGCTTCGTGACCATGACTGAGGTCCTGAACACCGCAGAAGAACCTTACCTCGAATCTCATAACTCACCCTGTTCCGCCAGCTCTTTGGAAACCTTTAGCCCTAATGCATCCATCTATGGGTCACCTCTCCATCCCTGCTACCATTCTCATCTCTGAGGACTAGAAGAATAGCAATGGAAACAGCCGTAATGGCATTTGGTAGGATCACTCGAGTGGCATCACCACAGACGCTATTTTATTTCTCGGTGACTGACTGATTTAGTTTTCCTCGCTCCGGTTGGCAACGACCTGGTCATGAGGCATCTGAGAGGCAGCTGCATAGCAACACTGAAGACGCGCACAGCTATTTTAGTCTCCATTAATGAAATGGGCCGGGTACCGCCGTCAGGAGGAGGAGGACCGGCCGTTGCGTTGAGTAGCTACGCAAGGCTCACTCACTTCAGAAGCACCACCTGGACCCCTGCATTCAGAACTTCACCCTGCTCCAATTTCCTGTCAAAAACAGTAAAAACGTGCCTACAGTAAGCAGACTCTTCATGCTTTCTGTAATAATCAGGATCTGATTCACACTAACATGCACTAACTCTGACAGTTGATTTGTTGACCTTTCCTCCAATCAGCAGACGGCTTGTCACTAAACAGGGGGTGACAAATATGAGATGTCCCTGTCTATTTATGCAGTGGAGGCATTCTGTCCCCCCCCCCCCCCCCCCCCCCCCCGCGCGGGGCGGCCCCCCCCCCCCCCCCCCCTTTTCCCCCCCCCCTGTCTGTTTGCCCTCTTCCCCCCCCTTGTCTTTCTTCG
>JAAGVU020000061.1:28078384-28095082 GCA_011763525.2 Mormyrus iriodes | reverse complement strand
GGGGGGGGGGGGGGGGGGGGGGTGGGGGGGGGGATTTATTTAAAACCGCATTCGCTGGCCGAGGTCAGTCCCACTCCTTTAGCCCGAAATGCAGAGAGTCCGGCGGTCTGGCTGAAGGCACTGTAGAACAGAGAATGTAAGCAGCTGCGAGAGACCACGCCGGGCCGAGAGATGGGAAAATGGGAAAAACAAAAGGGGACGAGGACTTGGACAGAAGGGGGAGCGCGAGGACGGAGGGCTGCCGACATACCGATGACAGCGAAATGAGGGCAGCGCGGGCCGCTTTGTCTCGCCGAGGACAGCGTGTCAGACGGTATTATCTCCCTCCCGTTCCGTCCCCCATCATCGCCCCCCCCGCCAACCCTGCGCTACCCGGCCCAAGAGCGCTTGCTGAATGCTAAGCAGCAGCTCAGAGGAGCAGGGTAATGAGCTGGAGAAGCGAAGCCGGGCACAGCGCGCAGTCTGTGCGCAGATGAGGCGCCGGGAGTCTCTGGCTGATGGGGGGGGTAGGAGGAGGCAGTCTGCATTTAATTACCCGCCTTTCACGCCACGCATATTCACCCGCCGTCCATTTCCCCGCCACCACACCGTATCGACCACCCCCACGCCTCGTTCCACTGCCCCAGATCGCCCGTGTGCTCCTGAGCCCTGTTCTGTCTTTGGCTTCCCGCGATCGTTCGTGTGCCATTCGGCTGCCACGGTGCTCCCAGCCTATTACCCTTTGCCATATTGCAGCCCCTGGACCGTCTGACCATCCGGGCCACCTTTGTCATCCCCGTGGACACTATCTTCTGCGTCAATAGCCAAAGAGCGGACTGGCAGATGGACGACTGAAGTGTAACTCAAACGAGCAGACAAGCATAGCCTTTTAAAGCTGTTTATGGATTATGGTTTTATATAGCTGCAAGTCACTACTCCCTTCCCCGTTTAAATAACCGTGCGCAATTGATTATCCGATAATTACAACTGGCAAACATTATTAGCTAGATCTAGTAGTATGACAAGTTTTGAATGTGAAAACCACTTTATGAGGTAGGGATTCCAATTTATTAGCAGTGACACTTTCAAATATTTGAAATCCGACAAAAGACTAATGCCGAAATCTGAAATGGGTCTGAATTATGTGCGATCGTGCTTTTTCTCCCTTGTCTGTTTATTCATTCCAAAACAGTGCCCATTTTTTGACAGTTCTATAAAGGGAAACTAATTAAGATTTATGACGTTGCCTTTTTCCATCCTCTCTTTCAATAAAACAAACAGCTTCAGCAGGTTGTGGCACTGTGTGATGACATTGATAATCAAATTAAACTCCATACGAGTATCAAGCAGCTGGGGGCTAAAGGAGAAGAAAAAAACATTTCATTATGTTCCTGGGGATGCTGAGCGAGACGTAGGGAGGTATGCGTGTTTGCATCTGCAAAGCTTCTCATCGTGCACTTGTATCAGCCTGGACAAATATTATATGGCAGATATATGTGATTTGTGTATTTCATGGTGTTGACTATTTAAAGGGATGTCCATGTAGCATATCCTAGCTACAAATTCGTAGTAACTTGTATATCTTTTTGTCTACCAATACAAGTAGAGGAGGAGGTTAAAATCCAACTGTGCTGGTTTGGGCCACGGTGTTCATTTCCCTCCATCTTTGGCAGCATCCCAAGGTCACATTTTCTGAAGCTAGGCAGTATTTACTGTTTCTTCTGCTTGCCTCCACCTGCCAGGCACCCCCTCCCAGCACACCCGGCCCTGCTGGCTGCTGCTCCCTCAGGTACTTCCCCCCAATCAACCCTTTGTCACCCCAGAGCCTTGTCGTCCTCAGAGCAGGAAGGTCTCTCACTGACTCTGAGGAGCACTGCTCGGCAGCCATTTTGTTGATCAGGTGTGACACGTGATAAGCACCCGGCTCCATGTGCCTGAATGCTGAACAGTGGGTGTCTTTAAGAGAGCATCACGTTGATGCAACCCTTGGATGTTAGAATTCTACAATATTCAATGGTCATTAAGATGGGGAAGCAGCCCTATCAGCCTCACAGAGTTATGTAAAACTCACATAAGGTTAATCAGGAGAAAGAGTTTGAAGATATATGGATAGCATGTATAATAGGATGCCTGGGGGCAGTGTAGGGAACAAGTTATCCTTATACCCACAGAATGTTTTTTTGCCCAATTTTGTATCTTTTCTTTTTCTGTACTTTTTTCCCACTCTTTTTTTTAACTGTGCTGCACATGTCCATCTATGATACTGATCTTGTTGTTAGAACATTGCGTGCTGAGCACCATGAAGAGAAATTGAATGGAGTGATCTGCCTGTGTGTAGGTGAAAGGGTGTCACAGGTACTCTACAAGGGAAGGCTTGGGTTTCTCTGTCATCAGGTACAGTACAAAAGAATAAACACCCTCACGAGAAGATTGTAAATTTCCTTTACTCATCCTAAAATCCCAAAACATCCCCTGGTTACTGGGAATAAGAAGTGACAGTGCAGTTCCTGTAATTGAATGCTTTTGATACTGTGCTCAAAGAGACAGGCGTCTTGGTGTTATCGCAGTAAGCCATTTTCACAGAACTACAGTTACGGTCGAGAAGGTCAGGCGGAGCGGGACGTTCATGTCTCTTCACCGTGAACCCCCCCGTGAGCTTCGGTTCTCAGAATGGAAGAGGTGCCTACTTAACAAGACGGGCAAATGAACAGCCAGAATTTAAAAAAAAAAAAAAAAAAGATTGAGCCCCATACTGCCCTTGTAGCCGGCCTAGATGAGCCGCCCAAACCCGCCATGCTCCTCACAGTTCTCACGTTCCAGCACGCCGAGGCAACCCCCCCCGTGCACGCTCCCGTCACAAATCCATCCTTTCAACCCGCCATGACTCTCTGCAGGAGGAGACAGACACTGAGCCTGGGTGTTAATTTCCTGCCGTCTTCCTTTCCCGTCGTGTCAGGATGCTGCTAAGCGCAGAATGTAATACCTTCTTACAAAAAGACGACAAGCTCGACCTCAGGTGACAACTGACACCTTCCTGTCTCCTTTACGCGCGGTACATTGCCGACAAACGGGAATTGCCAGCTCTCAGGAGAGTGTATAGCTCAGGCTCTGCTCTATTAGATGGTGCTGGCCTACTTTCAGATAAGTAATTAATAACTATTTCTTACCTCGTCTCCTCAGAAAGTCTCCTTTCTTCCCCTTTTGACTTCCTTCCTCTGGCCCAGAACACTCACTCACTCGCTCTCTCCTTGGCTCTTTCTCTGGCTCGCTCTCTCTGTCTCTCTCTCTCTCTCTGTCTGCCTGTCTCCTTCCGTCTTTTTCCCACTCAAAGTATAAACTCTTACACATCAACCCTGCCACCCTTTTGTTCTCATCCGGACGCTGGAGGCGGGTGCTTGGGGGAAGGATGGGGTATAGAGGTCAACTTTGTCGAGTGAGAAACTGGAGATGTGGAGTTAGCCCATTGCCAGAAGAGCAGAGACTCTGTGCTGTAGCAGGACCGCGGAGCCTTGAGATCGAGTCCTTCGTTTTTAGCACAGAAATTTTGCAGTAACTGACATGCAGTGGGTTCTAAGTCAATGAAGGAAGGACAAGCTCTTATGAGCCAAAGGTGGTGAAGGGAATAGAAAATGCCTGTAGCAGAGCAAGAGAAAGATTGTGCATTCAAACAATATCCCTCCTCTCTCTTCTACTATCCAAACATCTTTCTGTTAGTGCTTGTTTGCGCTTCTCTGAACCGAGCCGGATTTCAGTGTCCTTGGTCTGCTGACTGCGTGGAAAGGTGATTAATCTCATAATAGAAACACTGACATAATGAAGGTCTGTTCTTCCTCCCAAAAGAGTGGATTTTTCCACTCTCTCCCTCCCTATCTCTCTCTCTCACACACAAACACATTCTCTATCTTGCTCTCAGACCCTTTTCACATTTCTTTACTCTGGCAGGGCACCCAGGCTGAATACAGGTGTCCATTGTTTCCTCTGACAGGACGCCTGCCAACCAATGACAGGTTGCCAGCTCACGGGCTCACCTCGGAGCCTAACCAATCTGGTCACATCTCCTTCAGGGTGGCGGAGATGGGAATGGCAACAGTAGAGCCAGGAGGGATTGCAGTGTTTTCTTATCAACTGAACCAAGAGCAGGAAAGGGAGACCAAGAAACCAACAATCAACAATCAACAAACATCCCCTAGGATTAAACCAAAACACAACAAATTACTTCACAAAAGCCCCCATTTAGCATTCTAATGTGGAGATTTTTACACTTCAAAAACACAATTATGGTAATTTAAGGAATCATTTTCCATTCAGGCACTGATTTAATTCACCCTTTTAGCAAGGAAACCTAATTAGAGGGTTTAATTAACATGTGCAATGCAAGCTGCAAACAGGGCAAGGCGCCCGCTAGTGTGTTAGCATTCCGCGCCGTTCGCGCTGCTATGTTGCTCAAGAGTCTGGACTTGATGCAAATAAGGAGAAGCGCTGACAATGTCGGGATTGGGGGGGGGGGGGGTTATTTGTGAAGCTGTTTGCTCAGGTTCAAAGCCAAGGCCCGCACGGAGAGCAGAAAGCCTGGAGGTACCAGACTCGAAGGTCCCCCCTCAACGCGGAGACCCCTGGAATCTTACCGTGTCTTCACTGAGTCCCCCAGGGTATGCTCCTATCAATTTAAAGACAGGTTTTCGAGAGATGTCCCGTTTACGCTCGCCCTTCCTGTCAGCGTGTCCCTAGTGGCCGTGGAGACTCTACAAAGATGGACGTGCGCAGAAACCTAAAATTTGATTCCATGACGACAAAACGGAAAGCGACAGCCAATGACCCACGGCATGCCCTAATAATTCAATTACTTGAAAATCAACAAACCAAAAAGAATAAACACCAGCTTTGTTTTTTTGTCAAGGTTTCCATCGTTGATTCTAAAATTCCACCTCTCCATACAATCAAAAATATATAACCGTATATTCTCATAAAATATATAAAGTACCCACAAATCAGCTCAGGATAGACAGTTAGAAGATGATGAATTTGCAGTTAGAACATATTCCACGGTGTTACATACAGAATAAACTAGGTTTCTGAAATAATCAGGACCCTGCCTAGAATCGGCACATTTCATGGGGAGAATGAACTCAGCAGTCAGAAACATTTTAGTGTCGTTCAGAAGCTTCCAGCTCTGCACAAAATGAATTATATGACGCTGAAGTTCGAGAGCAGAGTAAATATTTCCTTTTTAAACGAGCCACACTACCCACTTTCATTTTATTTCTTTATATCACTGGCGTCTCTTAAGTCGGAAGGTCTTTCAATAGCCATCTGCAAATGGAATCCGTAAAATGGTGGGACCGGCGAGCACGGCTCTGAAGAGAATCAACCCAAAGTACATCTCAGACGTCCCCCGGACATGTGCCTAGTCAGAAACAGGCCGAATAATACAGGCAAGCTATACAAGATCCCTCTGAAACGTAAAGTGCTTTCATCAGTAAGTATCCAGAAGAAGCTGCTGTACTAGCCCCACCTGTCCTTCTACCAAAATCCAACCATCAACATTATTCCCTGCCTGCCCTTTGTCCTGCAAATATTCACCTTTGTCACTGTGTCTTTGGTGACTTCCATAGGGTTATTTCTATTGTTTTATGCATATCACAGCATGCCACACATTACTTGAAATTTTATGAAATGACAGAATTAATTAATTTGTAAGGTTACAGTGGTGCAAGTAATATTTACTGTCTAATCATAAATAAGTGCAGTGCATGTCAATACGTGTCACAAAAACTAGAGTATTATGTAGTGAGAGGCACAATATCTAGTACTTTTGTCTCACCACCAAGTTAAGTTAAGGGTTTAAATTCTGCGTGTGTGTGTGTGTGTGTGTGGTCCAGGTATACCTTACATACCAACATACCATACCAAATGTGTCTACAATGTTATAAAAGCTGTTATTTTGAAGTTGTGGGGTCCATTTTTTCTGTACCCACAAGAGGAAATTCAATTTTATAAAAATCTGTGACTGCAATCAAAAAACTAAAAATGCCAAAAGACTTCTATATTGTTTGGTTACTGATGGTTAAGGTTAGGGTTGGGTAGGGGTGACGGTTGTCATAGTTGGGATTATAGTTTTGCCCATAAATTGAATGGTTGGTCCCCACAAGGATAAGAATACAAGTGTGTGTGTGTGTGTGTGTGTGTGTGTGTGTGTGTGTGTGTGGACTGGAATTCCATCCAAAGTGTTCCCTGGCCTTGTCCCTATCCCATCTAGGACAAACTTCAGGATGAGTGGTTAGAAGATGGATGACCAATGTGTTTAATTAATTTGTATGGTGGAAAGAGCAATATTTACTGTGTAGTTATCAAAAATAAATGTCAAGATTATCACCAAAAATACAGCATCTTACATAAGGTGCATGCATGATTTATTTTGAGGTCTACAAAAGCAGCAGTAAATTTTGCTGTGAGAGTGGCGCATAAAAGGATGACCCCCCCCAGCACTGTGACATCCAGAGTAGTACCTGGACACGTCCTCTGGAGCCGCGGGAGGTGTCCGGCACTGCCGCTGGCCAGCCGCCCTGTCACCGGCCAGCCACTGTCAGCATCTGAAAAACACAGCCATAGCAATCACATGGGGGCTCAGCAGACCCCCGAAGGGGCAGCCAGGACACCACATTAATCCAATTAAAAAGGACAGAGACAAAAGTCTCACTCATAACTACTTCTTTGTGCAGAGCCATAATAATTATTACTATAATGCAATTCCTCTTTTAATTTTTGAACTTTCTGTTATTTTCGTCAGAATATCTTGTTATCTGACCCAATTCAGCTTAATAATCCTATATGGACCACAACCTTGACCAGAATAAGCGTTGAGAAGGATGGATGGATGGATGGATGGACGGATGGATGGAAATTTATATGGGCAGATTAACAGCGAAGAGAAATTCAAGTGCATTGAAAGGGAGCAGAGTATTGTCCAAAAACATTTACAAGAAAATTGCAGCTCCAACCAGGAGTGCATTTACCAGAGGATAGTTATGGTGGAATGAAAGAGACCAGGCTGTCTATTTTGCCCAGATCAATACAGAGCCCCACAAACGCATTAAAAACATCAGAGGCATGCTCACGGCCTGGGGATCGGGGCTGATTAAAAGCGCTGCAATGTTTACCTTCCATTACTACAGACACTCGGCTCACATTTCAATGGTCTTATTGTGCTTTGGATTTCATTCCATACCCTCACCGGTTGTACAGAACAGTTTTTCTAACAGCAAAATCAGCTGTAACATTTATCAATAAGCACAAATTCATATATTTTCTCACGAAAAGCAGTTGCACATTTTTTTGTCAACTTCTTTTGAAGTCTGCACGCCGATATAATGATTTAAAACTTAAATGTAACAATGATACACAAATATGGGAGAGACTGTCCTACTGTGGTGTCTCAGGCTTTGTAGTAAAATGTGTTTGAAGGGAACGGCTTTCAAACTTTCAGTTGGGGACTCGTTATGTGGAAAAGCAGGCATCAGTGGTGATAAGCAGGCGTTAAAAAAAGCAAAAATAACAAAAAGCGTCACCAACGTCTAGGACAGTTACTAGGAGAGGAGCGAAACTGAGCGGAGAGGGGAGATGAAAGGATTCGTAAATAAAACGAAGCGATGCCAGGCGAGGATCGTGCATTTATCTGACACACATCAAGAGCAGGGTAGTGGGGCAGGGGTGTGAGGGGGGCGTATCCATGCTCATTAATGCCGTCAGGATGGTAGCAGTCGCCTTTCCCAGTCTACGAACCCCGGAGCCCAACCGCTACATCGTTGCGCGGTCTGGCGGGATGGTGTGTCTGCAGACTTGATGGATGAGTCTCCCCAGTAGATGGGCCACGCTTGTTGGTCATGATCGACCATTATTTTGACAACTGTATTTCCTCCCCCTCTCTGAGCGCCAGAAAACAAGATGCTAAGGCCAGAGTATGACACTAATAGCTCTAGAAAGAGTCTGATTTACGGAGGGATGCCGAGCCATTGACGGACTTTCGCCGCTCGCCGCTGGAGAGATCACCCGCTTCCCTCCAGTCTGAAGCCATATCACACATCACTGTCCTGGCCCTCAGCCTCGGATGCTAACCTCTGTTCCTGGACAAGGAAAATGTGATTCCCAGGTCCTTTTTAATGTTTCCGTGCTCATTATTCTGCCTGCTCTTCTGCACACATTTCTCTTTTAATTCCTGTAAATTAGCATTAATAACATTTGCTCTCTTTGCCCGTATTCAACAACATAACTATGAAAGGCAGAATAAGGTTAAAAGAATGAATAAATCCTTAAGTGAGCACAGGAGGAGTTCGATGTAAATTTCAGATGGTTTTTTAAGGGGGCCCATAATGGCTGTACAGGCACTACACTGAGGACCTCCATTAAAACAACATAAGATTTTTCCATCCATTTAAATCCCACCAGATCTTAATAGCTGGATGAGCGTGACCTCAGCACAATAGGCACCAAACAACAGGAGCACAGAACAGTTACTAAAAATGATTTGACTATAACAATACGACAGTAGTCCTGTCGATACAATCCATTATTACTCATTATATATCACCTGGCACCAGTATTCATTCAGACGGCACTGGGGGGCTAATATGTAGACCCAAGATGCAAAAGGCAACTATATGCAGGGGCAGTGGGCATGACTAAGGGAACATAATTGCCATTACCAGTAATTAAGCATCCAGATGAGAAAAGTATATGGACAGTTGGCTGTATCTAGTGCAAAACCACAGATCTCCAAAGTGGTCCTGATAATGAGCACGACGTGTGCTGCGTGAGTGGTATCAGATCAGTATCGATCATTAGCGTGTGGCGGTGCGCTACAAAGCCTGCGTTTCAGGCGGCGCACTGAGAGCCATAATAACTGAACATAGTGACAGTTAAATCGTGCCCACTCCTTACTACCCCCCGGCCTTCCCGGGGGCGACGGAGGCCGCATGAAACATCCTTGCACCGCTTCATATTCGTGCCTGCTGGCCTTTGATCCCGTTTCAAAGCCGCCATGCGACGGGGTTACTTACACGAGGCCACGTTTGAAGAACAGCTGGCTTCCTTGATCTCAGACATGCTCGCTTGCTTCGTTCCCCTCCCTATAACCGCGGACACATCCGCACACGAATTGGCAAGCCAGCACCGGTACGGGATGGAGGGCCGTGAACAGTGATGGTCTGCAAACGGAAATCAGCTTGACTGAAAGAGAACCATTCTCCTTCATCTTGCTTCCCAACATCACTAAGGTTTGGGGGGCAGGTTTTTGCCCGGCGCTCAGAACTCCTGCAGCCTGAGGTTTTACATCCAGACACTGCTAATGTTCCGACTGTTCACTTTTGCTCTCACAATTTCTACGTCTCATTATGCCTGGACACGCATAACATCTTTCACTTCGGACCGGGTTTTAGAATCGTGTGAAATAATTTCTGAGTGAGGAAAGTTCAGTTCAAATAAACTTATAACAATGACAGTAGCTCAGGTAACTGTTAAAAAGTATAATGTAGAAATTTTTATAAATCATATAAGAGAAATACTTTAAGCCAAAATCTGCTAAAAATTCTGGAAATAAGTGAAAACACAATAAATTGGGTCACAAATGTACGCTGCGGTTTCTCATCCCGACTGATCATTTTGTGCCATAATGAGTCTTTGCCATTCTGGTGTCTTTAACCCCACAAATCTCCAATGGATGCAACCTTTAGCATGCATAACATCCTCAAAATGTGTTTTTTATGAATAATTATCTCCAGCACTACCCTACAAATGGCCCAAGAAATTACATTCAGGGGTCTCACCAGACATGCTCTCCGAATTATCTTGAGGTCAACTCTTCTGTCAAGCTTATTGGTATAATATGGAAACAAAAAGCCACCTGCATGGGATTTCATTTGACATTTCAATAAAATGGGGATTTCCAGAGCAGAGCAGTGTATTAGTGTGTGTGTACGTGTGTGTGCTTCAGAGCAGGTGGGCTTTCCCAGTCAGTCTCTTTGTGCCATACTTGTTCCAGCCTACCAGCTCACTCAAGTTTCCTGTCCTCTCCGCTCTCGACAATTAATCTGGTTCACTGCCTCTTTGGGTTAGCATGTGGTGCTGCCGCAACACTGCTCAGGTCCGTACGATCCACTGGAAGACCGAGGTCTGCCTGATATTCACACAATCCTGCCATTAATCAGAGATCAGAACCAATCCTTTGTGTAAACTTGGCAGCTGCTATTGATCCGGTTTAACTATTTATCAAAGCACATTTCACAGAAGCTATATTCACAAAAAGCTGATTCTTTTCTGAGCCATTTTTTTTTTAATCGATAACCCCTGGAAGAATGTGAGTGCGTGTTTTGCGATTTTTGTTGTATTTAAATCAAGTACCTTCCACCCAGAACGAATCAGATCACCGAGGGACCAAAAGACTTGTAGAAAAGCCCTGACACTCATGTTTGTGCACATATAAGCTATGTGTGGCCATTATCCAATCATGTTTTATGAGACAGCCTCTAATGAAGGAAAGGGGTGGGGCTAAGTGCCAAAGGAGGAACAAAGAGCTTCTGAAATATAAGATAAGGTTTTTTTGCGCCTTTGAAAACAATGCCAGCAATATGATGTAATCCCGCAGCAAATGCCCAAAGATGGGCATACGCGTAGCAACCTCCCTCTCTCATTTCCATAGGCTCCCAGAGCAAAGCCACATCTAGCGTGATGAAAGCATCGTCAAACCCCAGCAATAACCAAGTTGCGCGTTGGCATCCCCTCGTTTTATACGTTGTACTGGGACGAGCTCATCTTCTGATTTCATGTTCTGCTGGAGCTATTCCCTTGTCCCTCCTAGGTGCAGAATATTATTAAGCAGAGGCGTGTTCATCTAGAGGAACGATGGATCCTAGATATGAACCAACACACATCACGTTCGCTGTTGATGAGCAGGGACAGAACTCAATAAAAAATAAAAAAAATAAAAGCGTTTGCTCTCCGCCTGGGGACAGAAACTCATTCCGCTGCATTGAAAGACCCCTGCTCTGCCATGCACCCCTAATGTTTCCAAGGTTTGATGGCCAGTCCCTCCAATCCGAAGACATGGAGACTCTGCTCTCAATATTCACTCTGAAGTTACGGAATCCTTTGCCTTTGCTTGGAATTCTATACTTGCCTCTTGACTTTCTGGTTGGGTTTTATCAAGCTTATCCTATATGAGAGAAGATGGAGAAATGATGGGTCAATCATGGCGATGGAAAGGACCGGTCACTATAGCCGGTGGTGGCCACCAGACAGAGAACATTTACCATCCTAAAAACCTGTTGCTGTTTCAACACCCCTCATCAAGAATCCGGCTCTTGACTGGAAGGGAGCCTCCTTAGTCAAAACACCTACAGCCTCCTATTTAAAGCTTTCCATAGAAAATTCCATAAAAATGAATAAATTCATCTCAGGTCCTGAAAGCTGTAGAACACCCCATAATAATGGAATAATTTGGAGCTTTTGTTAAATGTATGTCTTTCACACAGCCTTTGATGAAAGATCTTACAAGCATTATGTTTGAAGGCTAGAGAGCACCGGTGATGGCAGAATAATGTTTAAAATGACTTCCCCCACCCCTTTAATTCAGATAGAACTTGTTTTTTTCATAATATGTTGATGTATTTGAGATAACAGTTTCATATGCTATCACATTTACAAATCACTAGTTTTAAGAGAAGAAAAACATTCTTTTTTTTCTGTCCCAGAATACTGAATTAAGACTACACAGATTAAAATGATAAGATCCGTAGAGAATTAAATGCCAGCTTCTTGGGAGAATTTTAGGTTTTAAAGGAGATTTTTATAAGAGCCATGTATACATTTTGACGTGAGTGTATGTGTAATCATTAGCCGGCAATATTCCCACGCTAACACCGCCTTCTGACTCTGACGGGATTCAGTTTGTTAGTCCAAAAAGCGAGCCGACCTTAAGAGCGATTCTGGGGCCAGAAAGGCATCAAGCCCATGCGCCGGGCTGCGAGAGTCCCTTGGTCCCAGGCAGGCGGTTTAAGTACACGCGCTCCTGACGCCTTGCGGTAAAAGGCTCCGGGGATCGATATGGCGCGCCCGTTGACAGCCTAAGTCTGTTACCGCGCCTGTAATGAACAAAGCCTTGCCGTGGCACCCCCCAACAACATTCCACCCCTTCCGGGGAGATCAATCGAGCCACACATATGAGACAAAATTGGGATTTACGCTGTCTTCGCTAGCATGATCCTGCAGAGAAGTAGCTCAACAGGACTGTGGCTACACTGAGATACAGAAAAATGCGACATTACCGTTACTGAGCGGAAGAACTGACATCACATGTTATTCCAGCTTGGAAGGCGAGTGCAGCTGTTTGAGGCATAAACTGTAACCACAATAACCATTTAAAAATACCATATAATTCTTTTATTGAATTATTAAAATATAACCAGCACTCAATACACATAGTTGTGCGATACAACTACTTTTTATTTTTATTTATACAGCTATGAAATACCTTTGAAATCTATCTACATACACTGTACTGGATTATTATTATTATTTTCATTATTATTATTATTATTATTATTATTATTATTATTATTATTATTGGATATTATCTAGTCAGAAAAAAATAACAATTAAATATTAAAGTTTAAAAATTAAAGATTACCAAATCTTCTGTTCGATTTAGTTTGTCGACGATTTCGTCACCAGTAGCTCAAAGTGAAGGCGTTTCCCTCTACACCTCTGCCTACATCGGTCGGGCAAATGCTTTGTCCGTAAAAAGAGCGAGTGCAACTGGGGCCACGGGCAGCAGATACCCATCTCGATCCAGCCCGCTCCAAAACGGCCTCCTGGTCAGGTGGATGTGAATGACCGGAATCTTTCCTTTACCGTTTTGGCTGCCTAGCTACTGAGCTGCTTTTCTGCTCAGGGTGCCTGGGAGGCACTCTGGTAGGCGCACTTATTTTTGATGTAAACATGACGAGCCCTTCTCACTTCGCACGGCCATATGCTGCCTTTTGGGGGACAGAAGCAGTTTACCATCTCCCCAGTATAAAGGAAGCTTCCGCCCAGTTCTGCCCATTCTAGGTAAGTGTACAAACTGAGACAGCCGGGGGTTTTGTATATAAAGAGGGAATGGTCGCCCTTTATACGCCCAATAATTGTGCAGGTACGAGCTGAGTTGTAGGTTCGCGGTGAATCCCTGGCGTGAGCAGTTCTGCCCCAGGTTTCTGTGATGTTTTGGTGTCCACACTGAGCACAGGTACAAAGTCCAAATCAGCCCTGAAAGGAAGCAGCCACACAAACCAGGGGCTCACGACGAACTAGGACACGGCGCGGCCGGACAGGCGCAGAAAGGACGGCTCGCACGGGTGGGCGTACCCTCACAGAGATGATCGCAGACGCACTTGCACTCACCTGGAGACATGCGTTCAGCTACCGGACGCCTGCTCATCCACACACACAACACACACACACATCTCACCATAGTGCATACTGTGCCTCACGGAACGAACGCAAACAAACAGGAAGCGGTAGCAGGCAGACACAAAAGGCGAGCGGATTTGGCAGCCGCGAGTCCCGCCAGCGGCTGGCCGTTCCCCTGCACCCCGGCGTGACCCACTCAGCCTTACCGCTTCCCCTTTGTTCTGTGCAACAAAAAAGAGAGAAACGAAAAACAGAAACTTTGTGCGAGAACCAAAAAGACTCAATCAGTCCAGCCCAAAATTCTTCCTCCTGTTCTTCCCTAAGAATAACGAAAATGTTTTGTTAAAAGCGGAAACTTTCTACGCATGCTAGTCGCTTTGTCCCCCTGCACCCCTCCACCCACCCACCAAACTCCTTCCCGCACCACTATCCTGCCACAAGGAATCCGGATAACCCGCCATGGTCTGCCGGATGCTGGACCGTGAGTGGAGAGGAAAGCCAAATGTGCGCCCCCCCCGAAACCAGCCCCCCCCCGCCCGACACCCCGTCCATGGCGGGTCGCGCGGACTTCCCCAGTCCGCCGACTGCCGCCGCCCGCACTGAGCTGCCCGGACAGCAGCGGAGAGATCGAGGGACACGGCGGAGTATAAATACCTGTGAGGAAGACGCACCTGCGCTCCGTCCCCCCTCACGCAGCCTGACTGAGGCAGCGCGCCGTCTGCGCTGTGTGCCAGGGTCTAGCGCTCGGCTGCGGAGTCTGACATCATCCTTACAGGAGGGGAGGTCCCCAACCCCCCCCCCCCCACACACACACACACACACACACACACACACATCCTCCCCTTCCCCATTCCCCCAGGTTCTCTCTCTCTCCCTCCCTCCCTCTCTCCCACCCTCCCTCTCTTTCACACCGCCTTCTGTCTTAATGAAGCTCCTCAGACTGGAAAGGGAGAAAGGAAAAAAAAGCTGAAAAAAAGGATGGGAGGGGAAAAAAACCAGCCTGTGGTGCTGCCCAGGAAACACAACGAGCTCGATCCGAAGCACTCTGTCTCATTCGTCCCCATCAAGGCTGCGAGGGGAAAGTGGAAACCCCCACGTTCCCCGGCATCTCTCCTCTAATGCCCTGTGTACTGCAGGATGCCCCGAACACATGCGTGAGCACCAGCAGGCATAGTTGCCCGGGTCGCTATTTCATGGACGTGCTTCACAAGCGTCCGTCTTGCTGTCAGATGCCGCTGGGGGCCCAGAGCCTGGAATTCATCTACCTGCCCATTGTGGTGAGAATTCCATCTGGAAGCCCGCCCAGAGTCCCTGGCCCTCCTAGTCGTCCCTGGCCTGGCTAGGAGCCAGGGGGCCCTGGTGGGTGCTCTGGAGTGGGGAGACATACCCAGGGGGACTAGAAGGGTAAAGGTATCCAAGCCAGGGCCGGCCTTTCCCAGGGAGTGTCACCAGCATTAGGACACGCCAAGACCCTCAGAGAAAACAGGGGAGGAACCAGCATATCTCTGTACAGAAACACCCCCCCAAACTCCTGCCTCAGCTGCTCTTCCTCATTCTGATTCACTTGACCTCGTGAGGAGGGAAGGGTTAAGTGGGCAGGCCTGATACAGTCATGGTGTTTGGGTGAACGAGAGGGAAAGGGGGGAGAGGCAGCGGAATGCCCAGGGCACCACACCGGACTGGGCCGGGCCGGACAGGACAGCACAGGAGGACTGCAGAAAAACAGGGCCTCCTCAGTGGGGCCAAAGTCCCCTCTGTTTGCACCCCCCACACCTCACTGCCCCATCCCCCGTTTTTTTTCCCTCTCTCAAAAGCACGCTTTCACAATCCTTCCTTGTCGTTGCCATGGCAACCCCGTCTCCCTCCTCTCTCTCGGGTGGCCTTAAGAGAGTGAGAGCAGAAAGAAGAATCAGCACGGGCAGTGTGTGTGTGTGTGTGTGTGTGTGTGTGTGTGTGTGTGTATGAGTGCATGAGCCCCCCCACCCCCCACGCTCTCTGAAGTATCGTCTCTTTCAACACCTTTCAGCACCTGCCAACTCATTACCGTGCATGACACACGGAGTAACGCCTTTCCCCCCACACAAACGTCTGACGAGGGCGGCGTTTTTTCAGCACGAGCCTACCTTCACCCCGAACCCCAAAAATCCCAGAATCACCAAGGTCCTGCTCCCTGTTCAGGTATCTACCCACAATAAAGCCAGCTATGGATTCCCCCCCACCAAAACTTAAACTGTGTCTTTTCCCGGATTCACACTGTGTACTGACAATAAAAACAGCTCTTCGCGGAGTTATTTTGAACGCAGCCCATGTATCCTCGGATGCCCTGAGTCACCCAGGCAGATACGGATGGATGCTAAAAAAAGCTAAAAATTACTGATTTTATTTGTTTTGTTCTTTTTGTCAATCAGAAGGAATGGAAATCGCCAAGTTAAGCGGTGACATTGTTTCACTGAGATCATTTTTAATTGTGAGTTTAAATATTAAATATTGTTACCCCCCCAAAACACACACAGCTGTGCTCCTCACTCCTTGGCCCCGCCCCACGCAGCCTGCCATCCAGGCAGTGTTCACCTGGTGTGTCTATAACCCCTCCGTCAAAAAATGTCTTTTCCCATTTATTGTTGGTGATCGGCTCTAGCATTTAGCGACAGCACAGGGACACGCTCATGGGAGGCGTGATCGGGGGGCCCGACAAGTTCTCACGGGTCCAGGCATCGGCCATCAAAGGGGGGGGGCTTGCATCTCTGGGTGCAGCCGAGGACAGACAGGCATCACACACCTCAGCATGTGTCTGGGAGACGGATGAAGATGCCTGAAAGTGCCTCGACGTGTGGGGCCGCCTCAAATGGCGACAAGTAGCTAATCAAGGTGACGTTAGGGGTGCAAGGCAGCTAGAAACCTAACAGCAGATGCGAAGTGGAGAAGAGGGGTAGACGAATTGCGGCAGGGGCTTGAACACCACCCATCAAGGGTGCCTGTGGGTGAGTGTGGGTGGGCCGTGCTGGGCGGGGGGGGTCGGGGGGAGGGGGCTGAGTATTCTATGTGCCATAATTGCTCCCGGGGCCAACCTGCCCAGCCGAATACAAATGGCAGCTGGACATAAATTACACAGAGGAACGGGGGGAGGCAATGAATCACTGTCAGAGATAGCCTTGTGTCCCCCCCCCCCCCCCCCCCCCACCACTGCCGGACAGGTCAAACCACCAGGCCCGGGAAACGGCGTCTTTGGGAAGGGGTGTAACCGCCGTTCGATCTCCCCCGGCCCGCCTCCTTTGCATAACA
>JAAGVU020000061.1:28049260-28078284 GCA_011763525.2 Mormyrus iriodes | reverse complement strand
CCGGCGGAGCCAAAAAATCCCCCGAAAATCAACCCTTTCGCCCCCCCCCCCCCCCACTGAACACACCACCCCCGCACCCCCCCACGAGATGTTCCGCAATGCTACGTGAGCACCGGGCATCCAGAGATTAAAATGTCATTTCCTGGCATGACTGAGATGGGTGGGGGGCAGAGACACAGAGATCCTTTAAAATGAAGAACCTCCTCCATGTCCCAAGGTTCGGTTAGGTCCTGCTATCACTTGCCGATGAGTCACCGAACAGGTGTCGCTGTTGATGTGCCCCCCCCCCCCCCCACTGGCTCAGACTGGGCGATCTGTCAGACGACAGGACAAGAAATTGACTTTTGCAGCTGTTTAAATCATGGAGCTAAAATGAGACGAGGGTTTCACACCTTGAAGGTCCATCAATCGAGCTTCTCCCCATGGATGTATGGTGGTGCTGCCTGGAGTCATTCCTCGCGTCTACATCTACATTGTTGTCACTCTGACTCTTCTACACCTTCGTATCCACCGGACCATAAGTCACAGATCCCAAGATGGAGCTTACAGAATCTTTTTTTTTTATCAAACCTGACCTGAATTTCATCTCCCGAGATCCTAAAATGATTCTGTTTCACATGGTGTAATGCTCCAATTTCAATTTGTTAAAAATATGGAATGCTCTTTGTGGCCCTGTCAATATACCCCACCTCAAATATAGAAAAATCCAGTCTAGAAAAAGTTGAGAAAAGTATAGAAATCTATAAAAACCCTGATATATTTATATTACATATAGATAATACTATATATTACGCAAAACAAAACTATTATTTTTAAGCTTATTTTAAAATCTTTGATATTGACCTTGCTTATGAAGAAATAAGACAGGGCCTCCAAACTGACATGCAGTGAGCGTGATATGAACAGAAGGACCCTCCAAACAATCTCAAGCTGAGTTAAATGCATCCTGGGACGTCTCCTGGACCCAAAATAGCCATTGTTCAGACGCAGGTCCTTCTTTGTACTGCTTAACTCTGAAAAGATTCCCAACCCTGCCAGTGATAAGGATCGTCCATCCAACCATCCATCCATCCATCCATCCCTAAACTCTTATCTAGCACAGTGTCCTAGAAGGAAGGAAGGAAGGAAGGAAGGAAGGAAGGAAGGAAGCATAGGGCACCAGGCCAGGAAGAACCCGACAAGGATGCCAGTTCACAGTATCCTCCATCAAAAGTGAAATGTTCAATAAAAGCGACAAATTAATGTTGCGACATCGTGCCACCACCTTCTATCCAAGGTGCTGCCTACCTCTGCCAACCCCCCACCTGTTCAGCATCTCATCCAAACTAATGAAAATCTAAGGCTGGCCTGTATTTTTGGCAACACTTTCTATGAATGCCATGTCTATTTGAATCCATAACACATTAAAATGCATACATAAAGCATTATATACATGGCTATAAATATTTATAAGAAGGCATAGCACATGTTTATTATGCATTTTGAATGCTCCATGGGGCTCTCATCTACAATGAACTAGAGATATCTTCATAATGCAGTACAAAGCATCCTTAATTCTTATACTGACCATTACAATGCATTATGAAGGTATCTATAGTACATTATAGATTCAAGTAAAGTGGTACCTTTTTTTCTTTTTTTTTTTAAAGCGAGGACTCCCTGCACAGCCAGAATGTGGCGCTGCCGGTAGCAAAGAGTTTGTGGCTATCGGCGTGCGGCTAGTGCTGTGTGGCTAGCGGCATGTGGCTAGCGGTGTGTGACTAGCAGCATGTGGCTAATGCCAGGCACTAACACAGGGCGTTAAGGTGGAGCGCTCACACCGTGTCTTCTTGCCGCCGCCAGTCGCGAGGCCACTGGCAAACAGCTGAGCCCCATTAGGTAATTCCCCTTTCCGAAGGCGTCGCTCGATGACCCAAGAGCATACTGCTAGACTCAGATAACCCGCCCGATTCAGATAAAAGGACCCGGAGGTAAAGGCTTGGCAGTGAAGGGAATGACAATGTGGGGTCTAGCGGTATCAGATCCCACACACCCACCCACCCCCGACCCAAACCACCACCCAGCCAGGCCGTTATCTCGAGGTGTTTTTCCCTAGCTCAGGAGTGACAGCTGGTCCCCCCCTCCATTGGATTCCGCAATTGGCCACTCCACAGTGAGTCTCAGTATAGTGCACGTTGGCCACAGATGCTGTCGGCCAATTAAAGCTGATACAGCATGTGGGGGGGCGGAGGGGGGATGTTGGCATGCGACACCCAGGCTGAAGCCTCTACTGTCGCCCCAAGCTGAGTCCCACCCACATTATGGACAATGACACGGGCAGTGACAGGGACGTGAGCTGAACACAGCCGTATCCTCATGTTACAACAGTCGCCGCACACAGACCCATCTTGAAATAAGGCCCAATAAATCTTATCGGGGGAACCTGAATGAGGTCCATCTTCGTAGCAGATCTTCCGATAGAGCTACACGATTCCACCATAAACAATTGTCCCTTTTCTGAGTGACAGAGTGAAAGACACCAAGAAATGGATGATGGAAGAAAAGGTGATTAAACTGGCTTATTTCCCCTGCATGGATTAAAGACTGATACAGCAACATGACTTGTTTAAGAAGCAACAAAACAAATTATTCCTGCCTTATAAGGCCGGCGTAATGACAAGTAACGGAGGCTTAAGCCTCTGAAGATGCAGTTAGAGAGCAGGATTTTTACAAGATTATCGTGTGGGAAATTGCGCGGATTGCAAGAGTGATGATTGTTGCAAGACGATAATGACCACTGTGGAATTAACCGATTTATTACATGATTATGAGCAAAGATATACCTAGGCTTGTGTTTTTTTGCCAGCAAGTTAAATCTGTCTCAGGAAGAGATATATGATGAGATTCTGCACAATCCCTACATCAGGAAAAGGATTTAGCATATTCAACCCTTCCCCCTTCCCACCACATTTGAGATAGAAGAACTTAGGGTTTGCAAGGAACATAGTGGAAAAATCAAATCAGCATGACGCAATGTTACATTCTTCGTAGATAACAGAAAGAAACACAACAGTCAGAAACATAAGCACATACGAGCCCTGCCCACACATACACACGCGTGTGTTTATACTACATTGTGTATTTCTGTATGAGACAGACAGAGGGAGGGCTGGCAAGAGAGAGAGCCGGTTTTCCACTTCTTGTTTCTATTCCTCTTCTGAATCACTCCTCCATGTGTCACAATATCCATTTTCCCCAGTATAATTGAACGGGATGACAGGCACATTTGAAGTCGGCAGATGAAAGCGGCTTTTGACAACAGAACGTCTGGCCCCTGACACGACCTGAATGAAGAGGAGGTTACGTCGAGACGCTCGCGCGTGCACACACATGGGCGCGCTCCCGCGCACAGAGGTACGGAAGGGCAGATGAGCACAGGCATGCGCGTCCATTTAACTCGGGAGAGCTTAGCGTGAATGACGCTGCGTCTCCAAACACCCTTCGGCGCACTCGTGCACCGGCACACGTTATTACAGACACGCAATTAGAGATAGCGGAGAACACACATATCACTTACATAGAGAATGTGAGGAGGCAATACCCACATCAATATAGCATTAAAACAACTTAACATCCTGCACAGAATCATGAGGTTAAGTTTGTGGAAATGTAAAGGGATGTTCTTTGTGTTCATACTAGTATTGTTGTCTAAAATAATGTTCTGCAAATTTAAATTAGCATCATCGAAAAAGGAATCTGTAACATACTATAATTAAACAAAGACGTTTATTTAAGACTGGCATCCAGTCCATCCAACGCCAATCTATTATTAATATGAACACTCAAACTAAATCAACCGACGGTCACAATGCGTCCAGATGCATCTGCGAGTAACAGGACCGGAGTCTGACACTCGACAAACAGGCTCCAAAGCCCATAAAGTGAAGTGTCTGGGTCCCAGGTTTCCCGGTCCCTTTGTCACTACGGTAACCGCCACAAAGCAAACATCTCTGAAACTGTCAGGCACTTACATTAAAAGCGCCGTCCTTCCTCCTCCGGAGCGAAATCCCCCTCGGAAGCATGACAAACGCGCTTCGCTTCGAGCAGCGCAAACAGTGCCCGAGCTCCGCGTCCGGCGCTCTGGGGCCGGCGTGCGGCGCTTTACTTTCGTTCTCCGGTGTGGGTAAGAAGTTTGTAGACATGCACTGAGCTTACAAAGTGGACCCTTTTATATTTGAATATAATAAATACAAATGTACGCTTTTAAAAACTATCTACAATAAGTCAACGTTTCCTACGTTTTCCAAATGCAGTGTGCTTTAATATTATATTAATGTGGGGATTTACATCTTTTAGCCTAGTTGTGTTGTCTTAAACCTACTCCACTTCAATACAGAGGGTTTACATTGATCCTTTTAGTTTTACATACGTGTGTAATGTTTCATGCATTCATTTATCAGTCGTGATGCAGGCGAAGAAGAAATCAAGATAATTATTGAGTGAGTCTGCTGGTAATTTACCTGCACATTTAGTTCGCTCGATAGCGACATTTACCTGGCTAATTTTCCGATTCCCGAAAGCCAGAATGTGCCTCACATAATTAATAATCGTTTTTTTCTTATTTTCCTGTTTTTCACTCAGTTTAACTGGTGACCAGTATATTTTTGAACACAGAAACGCCTGGCTTGTATAAAGGGCAGCAGGAATTCAAAATATGATCTGTTGTATCGTCTTTATACTATTTTAATCTGTAATACCATTACGTTTTACCAGCCAGCAAAATCCAAAGACAATTGGATCAATCAGAGGACCATTCCCAACCAGCACCAGATCTCTCTTCCAGCCCTGCCCGATCCCACCGTTTCCGCCATCTGTAATATTCATCTTCTTAGGCCAGTCAGCTCAATGTCTGTGCCCAGGACATAACTGACGGCATATCTTTTTCCAAATTTGGGGGGGCTATTACAAATGATTCAATTTACATGCGTTTGAACTTTGAACTTTTCTATTATTAAAAGACTTGATGCACACAAAATTAAACTTCTTTTAATTGTCAGTCATTAAAATGGCAGTTCTGTCCTTACAACTCCTTAAATATGACAACTCGATTTTTAACAGCTTATTTATCATTTGTCACGTAGCACTCTCAGCATTAGCATTAATAGATTATTTATTTATTGTGTCACTGGAAGTGACGTGGGTCCTCTGGTGTCCACTGGCATCCTATCATATGAGCCCTTTTTTCATTGTCTACCTAAATGTTTCTATGAACATGTAGCCTGTCTAGTCCTGACATCCATTAGTTGGTCCTGCTTGTTCTCATCCATGTTTTAAGTTTTCCCATTGCATAGAAGGATCTCTCACCAGAGCAGGTTGTGACAGGCAATGTCAAAAACAGCTCGAGCAAGCATGGGATATGAGGATGGACCCTCATGTCTGTCTGCAGAAGGGTGCCACTTGCTGTCGCAGGGAGAGCCTGTCCACATGCTTGCATTTTTAAAATTAGCGACTCCACCTAAGACTTGTAGCTAGCCAGCCGGAATGAGCACGTGAAACCGTGCAACCCGTTGTTATGGTTACAGTGTTTGCATATCAGCACAAAAAGTGCTCTAAGCAGCTCTTTTTCTACAAAAAAAATAATAAAATAATAATAATAAAAATGCAATTTATGATTATATACTTAGCTGGAATGTTTTTATACATGATAATGTTTCCCATATAGTTAACTCTAACTCTAAATAGTGACAGTCACTCAGGTACTTTACCTAAACTTAATTAAATTGATAACAAGATGAACAAAAGTAAAAATCTGAATCAGCTGTCATTGTTCTCATTAACATATACCACTGTCAAGATCAATTCCTGCCTTGTCTGCCATTTCCTCTTTTGGCCAACAGGTGTCGCTGGCCATTCCATCCTTTTATCTGTGTTTCCTTAGGGTTAGCATTCTTCAAAGTTCTTAGTGTGTTCCCTTGTTCCCTGGGCTGCTGTGTGGCTGAATCGACTGAGTGTGCAACTAAGAATATTTATTCCTAACTGACACGGGTTTGAGACTCGCCAGTGTTAACTATGCTGGACATTTTAGTTATTAGTATTGTTTTCCCCATGTTACTTATGTTCTTGTGTCCCTGTATTTCAATATAGGTCCAAGCTTTTGTATCTTTGTTTTTGGTTGTCTCTGCCTGTGTCTAGTCTTGTAGTTATGTATCTCCTAATGTTTCAGTCCTTTGTGTTTGTTAGTTACCCTCACCTGTTCCTTGTCAGTCATTTTAGGTGGTGTATGTGTTCAAAGTGATCATGGTTGCTGTTAGTTGGTACCTGCTATCTTCCCTGATTTGAGCCTGTGTGTTTATTTTTCACTTCCTAGTATTTGTTTAAGCCTTGGTCTAGTTCTTGTTTGTTTTCCCAACTGTGTGTGATACCTCTTGGTCCCTTTTATTTTCAGTTTTTTCTGAGTTCAAGTTAAATAAATAAATAAAATTCCTCTTTGTTTTTAAGCTATGCTGGGATCATCATTCAGCATTGCTGAATCATATCAGATTTATATATTTGATTTGTGTTTTTAAATATGAAGTGTTTACCAATCTAGCTTACAACTTGCAATGCTTTGCTTGCTAGCTACATTTAAATAATTTGGTATGACAGAATCAACAATTAACCTGTGGCAGTGTGACTGATTAACAACTGATAATAGTTGTCATTTGTCCCATTGCACAGCACCATATTGAATTGCTCAATTTATGAAGGGCTTAATTGGGACAAAGTAGATGTTTATCTTGACTGCCATTATCCCTGCTTTTTGAATGAGTAATAGGAGTTCCCCGATGGTCACACACTCTGCAAGTTGGATGCTTGCGTGTATCCGATTGGTCAAAAGATCATCTAGATCAGATATGACGTTTCTATTGTTGAATATGTCAGTGTTGATTATTCAGTTATATTTATATTGGTATAAAACTATGACTTTATTTTTGCCAAAGTGTGTTATTAATTAAAAAGCCTCTCTAAAAGTCACCCCATTATTTGCAGTAACCATCAAGTATAACTAAACATTTGTTAATTTGACTAGTACCACACCATTTTTGGCTAATCGTACCTCATTGAATTATTATATTAATTAAGTTAATTTATTAAGACAGCTGTTGATGAAATTTAACAAACACATGTAAGGGCTGGGATGCCCCTGAGGACAGGTTTGGGAATTGAAACGGTGTTCCATCTAGACATCCAACAAGATATAGGTAACCTTTCAAAGAACAGAAGACACTCGTATTTTTTTTTAATCACATTACCAATAAATGGCATATATTCTATTGAATATATACATATATATGTTTTTTTTTTACTTTTTTACCTTGAAACATTTTCTTTGCCTGCTTTTTGGACAGTACTGTGTATACAGAATATGTGAAACTGAAATTACTAAGGAGATGTCCTTAGTGCCCTCAATGGAAGCTGTTGCCCATGCCTTTGCCTGAAAGACCAGAATCCATTTTTCAGCTTAGGATAACTGAGCAGTTATGAAAGCCTTGCTCCTGCGATCATTCTAATGCTAATGGCTGTCACAGGTCATGGAAGAAGTCACATGACTTTCGCCATCTCTGCCAACGACGCAGACAGCAGTAAATAAATGGATCAGACTATGTTTTACTCCTATAAGCTGACAACAGCTTCTGTAAAAATGCAGAACCACGACACTCATAAAAATGACAAAATGAGAATAATATGTATATTTTCTTAAGTGGAACAAGAATAGGTGTCATGTACTGTGTGCTGATTACGTTTGGAGACCCTGGAGAGTGCTGCAATTTCCCTTTAGCAGTCAAAATATTGGCAACACACCTCACAAAACAAGGCATGCAGAACACTCTCAGGAAACCTTGTTATATTCGGTAGCAGGAGCCTGGAGGGGCAGGGTGGTCCAAAAACCTGTGAGGAGAGACAGTGACGTCACATGGGCACCCTTGACCGGGAAATCTGGGCATGGATACACCCACGGCGCCTATCAGCCTCCGTTTTTACACACGGCTGAACGGAGAGCTGCCGGCTTGATGAGACCTCAGCCAATGGAACAGATTTGACGTTATTCCCAGGCTCATCGATCCCCGCCAAACCGTCTGGAAGCAGACAAGGGAATGCAAATTCATATATAATGAAATAAATAAAACTGGCATATAATAAACAGCACTGTCCGCCCGGATCTCTCCGCCCCCGACCTGGTCTCTCCAGCGCTGGTTCACGGCTAATAAAACATGTCAAAAAGCTTGTCTGGATAACCAGCCCACGCTTGACTTTTATAACCCTTTTTTGTCCAAATAAATGACATTCCTTTTGCTTTGAAATTCATCTAATATTAATACCACTGAATGACTACAAACTGGGGGCCCGGTTACTAGAGCTGCAACCCCACACCTCCATAACTGAGGGCCTGGTCTTAGCCACCAGTTCTTTATGTGTAGAGTGTGTATCTTTCTTCATATGTGTGTGAGCTCTAGGTTTTTTTTCCCTTGAAGTACAAAACCTTGCATGTAGGTATGCGGTGTCCATAAGCCATCCATGTCTTCTGCAGTAGACTGGTTTCCCATCCAAAGTGTCCCCTTCCTCATCACCTGTGCTTTGTAGAATCGGCTCCAGGCTCCCCTTACAGGATGAGTGGTGGAGGAGAAGGATGTATAGATGTGTGATTAGAGTTTTACTTGCACAAAAATGTTTTGAAGGCAGAACGAAAAATTATTGGTTCTGAGATATACCCAATCAGATTGTAGAGGAGGTGGGTCCAAGTAACTAGAGGAGGTGGGACTAAGACATCTAATTTTTGTATAAGTAAAACTCCCATGAGCTGGATAGACGGCCTGCACATCCTAGACCGCATGTTATCCATGTCAAAGTTTTCCATTAGGCTAACCTAGGCTATATTACCTGACACTTATTTTGCCTATAACTTGTCCATTTGCTTTGGAGCAATGGGAATAAAGTCTTTTGTAGTAAATCAGCTTAAGGCTGTGGTGAAGTCCAATTGTACTGTTTGGTGGGGTCTCAACAGGCCCATCTGTCTTTATCACCACAGAGCTAAAACTGTTGCACCAGACTGTCTGCTGTGAAGTCATTCTAGAGTACTTTTGTAATCCACAGTGCGATTGTAAGTCTGTTTTCTCCATTTAACAAACACTCATAAGACAATAGAGTGAGTCAAGATAATGGAGTGCTGTCAGATTAAAGAGTTTCAAACCATCCTGTTCAGCAAAAGCCACATTCAGTTTACAAGCTTCCTTTCAGAGTTTTATTTTATCCTCAAAATGCTCCACAGATCTTACGTCATCTCCCAAAGGTCCCTTCCATTAAAAATCACCATTCAGAGCTCTGTCCATCTAAAGTGAGCACCACCAGCAGGTTGAACCCCTCTTGACCCATTGTGTTAATCACCATATGATAAAGGGAAGCCACCCCAACTAGACCCAAAGTTTTGTACTCGAGTCTCACACCTCTCGAGGGCCAGAGAATTCCCTTCAGGACCCATTTACCAACAAGGTCTCCTGGTGCTGCGGCACAGCGTGTGAGAATTTCCACCATGGATCCGGGGACAAACTGTCAAAAGAAAGGGAACGGCATCCCGGCGTACATGAGTGCAGGCTTTCATCCATTTATACATCTGCATACTCGCAGAATCAATTCAGTACTTAACTCAAGAGTCATGCTTCAGCTAAGAGCACTTACCATCCTGGGATTTGAACAGGCAACAGTTTGGCAACAACTCTGCCTCTCTTTACATATATATATTCGCTGTCCAGTGAAAACCATTTATGGCAACTTGATGATTGTGACTTCTTGCTACACACCCATTCTCCACTGTCTACTGATAGCATTTGACATGTAATTCACCAACGAAAAGATGTTTTATGAACTAGTATTTATGTTTGCACTAGTTAACATTTGAATTCATGATGGTCATTTGTATGGATTACTTTCTATGACTAATTTTAACAACTAATTGTTGATAGCTAGATAGCTAGCTAACTAAGTTGTTGTTAGTTGTAAATAGAAAGCGAGATTAGTTTGTCTTGTTGACAATGACGTATTTACGTCACTGGCAACAAATCCAGTTAAGTGCATTTGAACATTAAACCATTCCCTGATGGCTGTGTAAAGGTTTATATTTGTGGTAATAAGGATGTCTCATTATGGTGTTTTAAGTTTATTTTGTGAAGTAGTTACTGTGAAAATGCATTTTTTCACACTTCTGAAATAATGGATCTTTGGGGATGCATGTTTTTTAATTGGACAGGGACAATATCCTTCAACCTGGAAATACGAGTCTATCGTACGAATACTGTTTGTTTTTAGGATCTGTCCATGGTCCTGATTTTTATACATGCTGTATTAATGTACACAAGAATCCATCGTAAATTAACATGAATAAATGATTTACAGAAGGTAGCTGGGATCTCTCATGAATTTTTTGAGTATTGATATCTAAGTCAATTTTGACTGTTATGCATCCCCAGCATGAAAAATTGCATAGCATCATGGCAGCCAGACCATACCAGTGTCTGCCTCATGTGTGGACTCAGATCACTCTCACATGCTCCGAAACCGGGGAACTACAGCAGCATTATGGGGGTCCCAGTTATATGTGTCGGAAACATCTGGAAACCTTTGGCCTTGGAGAGATTACAGAGCATTTGAGATGAGGATTGGATTCAGAGGCTTAATGCATTATACATACCAGTTTTACTTATATACATATGATTCCAGCACTATAAAGAGAGAGGATGTATGTACTATATAATACAAATTCATGCTCATGTAAAATGCAGGAGAATATTCCACATATAGTAAGCTCGTAAATAAAGTTTGGGTTGCATTTGTATGTATTTCTGGTTGAAAGAAAAGAGAAGATTTCAAAGATTTAAAATCGATTCCAAACAGAAATGTCTATAAATAATTCATTTTCCCTGATCATATGATCGTGCTTCTGAAGAGATTCATGAAGTGTGACGTTCCAAACTCAGAGATGGAAGGAGCCACAGATTAGCGGAAACTCAGGGGCAGGGTGGTGATGCTCAGGGGGCCAGGAAGTGACACATCCGTCGGGAGCTCTGCCGCGAGCACTCTCTCTGTCAGGGGCCTCCAGTCAATGCCAGTGGCCTTCTCCCTACGTGACAGCCCCACAGCTTCATGGGAGACTTATCAGTGGCCAGCAGGAGGGCATCCCTGGGGCATTCTCCTGACCCTTCAGGAGGCTGTTCGCACACCTCATTCCACCAATCCTTGGAGTATAACAGGCATTGAGGGAAGACCATCTGGGTTCACAGCTTATCGTGCTTTTGTGAGTGCCATAAAATTTAAGGACACGAAGGACATGGTTTACCAACTACCAAAGGCACAGAGAGGATTGCAAATGCTGGATCTATACAGACGCTCCCTGGGTTACGATGCTCCTTGTTACGATATTTCTACTTTACAAAGGGCATTCCATTTCCTTTCTGTTCTTCATTTTCAGTACATTATTCAATAATTTACATGAGATATTCAACACTTTATTATGAAATAGGCTTTGCGTTAATGTTTTTGCCCAACTGTAGGCTAATGTACGTGTTCTAAGCATGTTTAAGGTAGGCTAGGCTAGGCTATGATGTTTGTTAGGTTAGGTGTACTGTATTACAATGCATATTTATCTTACAATGTTTTTGCCATCATAACCCAGGGAGCGTCTGTATGTCTGAATCTCTTTCTGCCAATCCACGCTGATTGGTCCACCTCAGTATTTAACAATGAAATAGTGGCAGCCACTTTGAAATAAAATCCCTTCTATTTGATGTGAGCTCTAATTTACCAATTGCCGAGAAGATGCTCTCATGGATGAGAAAGAAGCAAAGTAAGGACAACAGAAACTGTAACAATGAGAATCATGGGGCGGGTAATGGTAAGAGCTACGGGACAGCAGTGACGCGAGCGTGATCAGGGGGCCCCCCGCCGATGAGAGGTGGATTCCCAGGTGCACACATGGAATTAGCATGACGAGCCACCGCCATTTGTGGGAGATCATCCGCTCTGCTGAGCAGCTTACCGCCGGAGGAAAATGACTGGTTTCTGGCTAATCTTGCATGAAGCAAAACACAAACACAACAAGGGCGCCGAAGGACAGAATCAACATGCAAATTAACGTTTGTTTATTTGATAATCCAGCACGAGTCTGAACTCTGCAGATTGCCGGAAGGTCAGTCCATGCCACTGTGCCTTTTCTTAGTTGGACACTAACTGGAAATTGCTCTGTATGTAGCTGATTAATCAATTGAGAAATGTCAGCCTTCTTGGACTTCCAACCACTGGCCACTGGTACCATTTAGTACCCATCTTTACCAGACCCATTTTTTGTCTTTACAGGTGGCTAAGCCAAATATGACAAGCATCACTTGCAAGTTCAAATCAAGGCATAGTAAACGTTTAAGCCATGGGCATCTATACTCACAAAAAGCTCATAACAGCTGTATTTTACTGTTTTTCCTATATCTTACATTTAAAATAAAGAACCAGATTGACCCCGAAACTACGACAAAGCAATTAAAAAGCACGGGGTGAATTTTATCATATTCTTCTCTGGGTTGACGTCGTCTGTTCCGACCAGGCCATTTATTGCCTGTTCTGTTCCGAGCCCGTGCAGAGCTACTGTAGATATACCCTGAAAATGGGCATAAATTAAGCCCATTGCCGCAGAAACGGCTGTATGCAGGGAGCCCTGGAGCTACAGGAGGCCGCATTGATGTATGAGCTGCTGCAGCTGTTCGGCCCTAACCTGCGCGGAGGATGGTTACGTGCTCAGCGTGGGGCTACGATTCTGCTGGCACTGCACCTCGAAGAGTGTCTCCATCCACCCCAAAGCCACTTCTCTTCCTCTCCTAATAGCTCCGTCGCATGGGACAGTGGAACGATTTGTCCACGTAAATTAATGATCAGCATTCCAGCATTCCCGAGACTCGACTCCGCTCTATGGACATCTATCTGCGTTATCCATGGCCGCACCGTTTCCATCTGACCCCACAGTTGTGTATTTCGATGAAAAGACACACATCCGTTTAGTCAAAAAAGGAATAAAGCTGAAAGAATGCTGTAGCTGTTTGCTTCTCAGTGTATCGCAACACTGCAAAAATGGTTCTGGGCCAGAGAACATTTTCATAATTCCTCCCAAAATCACTGCATGATAAAATAAGAGGAGATATTACAATCTGCTCTGTATATTACAAGTAATTGTAATGCTATTGGAGTTTTTTCATTGCAAGATTGTTTTTCTCTATTGCGGGACTTTCAAGGACGATGGTGGAGAGGACTTCTCACAAATTTTATTTGATCTTTCCCCAGCCCTGGGGGGGCAGTTGTAAAATGGGGAAACTGAGTTAGTCCGGGAGACACAGTGGTGTGGTGATGGCAGGGAGCTTCCAAAGACTCAACACACCGCCACAGAGAGGTCCCGACATCGAGTCATGCGCATTCTGACGTCCCTCTGCCCCCAACCCCCCCCCCCCCACCACCCCTCCCCCTCCCCCTCCCGGCCCCTGCGGCTCACACAGCCCCATCGTCTGCTCAGATCCCCAAAGGCGGCGCGAAGATTAAATAACACAAGCCAGTGAAGTGTGCAATGTTTAATTACTCTCTGCACATTTCCATAACTCATGGATATCCATCTGTTTCCCCCTCCCGTAATTAATAAACACGGGCACTCGCCGTGGCAACAGAGATGGGCCATGTATCAAGGAGCACAGTCTCGCGTACCGCTGCCTCCCCCCACGCCACTGGACACCACCCGTCCGGACAGTGGCATGGACACCACCTTGCAGTCTATCATTCCCATAATTGAGGCGGACAACGAGTTAGTTTCCAAGGCTAATCATTCAGCGAGGGTCCCTCTCCAGGTTCATTCACAACATTCCCGAGGAAAGCAGCTCACCTATAATTAAAGTCACACAAGTCCGGCTGATTCTGAAATCCGTTTTATTCACCGTCCCAAGCTCCCCAGAAGAAGCAGAGACACGGTGAGTGAGTCACCGCCAGCTGTGCCACATGACTCCCATTTATGGCTGTGTCTTCACCTCATTCCCATTTTTGATTGTGAGTCACATTCTGGAATTCTGTTTCGTTTCGGCTGCTGACAGCATTCTTTCATGAATCCATTTGATCTCTTTATATCTTTACAAATAAACAGATAATTGTCATCCTTCGGCAGCGACAGCCGACATGGTGTCTGCTTGTGCTGCCACACTGCGTCCTGAGCATCTTTCTTCACCTGTTTTATCATAATGCACTATCCGAGAGTATAATTCTTATGTTTCATCGTGTAAGACTGAATCAATGGGCAGCTTTGTGTGTGTGTGTGTGGTCCAGGGATACCTTACATTGGGGGGACCAAATGTCCCCCCCGTGATAAAAACCTATTATTTTAACGTTGTGGGGACCATTTTTTTGGTCCCCACAAGGCAAAATTCAATTTCATAAAAATCTGTGACTGCGATCAAAAAACTAAAAATGCCAAAAAACTTGTATTTTGTCTGGTTACTTATGGCTAACCCTTAGAACTCGACAAACGTAAAATGTGTTGATTTTCGCCCCCATTAATCTCAGGCTCAGGTATAACGCTCACACATGAATCGCATATCTTTGCAATCAAGGGAACTCACTCGATCCAGTTGTTCAAGTTGCAAGGTAAAACATTCCAGAGTAATCCTATGCGCAACGAGATATATATTTTTCACATTTTCCATGAAAAAACCGCTAGAAATCATAACGCGTCGTTATTATTCACATTAGACGGAAACAAAGTGCGTATTCACACTACCCTTCTGGGGAAAAAAATATTTATTTTCTAATTTATTTGTTATAAGCCTGTTAATAAAGGCGTAGACTCAAAAATTTGGGCTGGAGTTCTGCTAGAGATAGCAACAAAACGCAGCATTCTGTTTATTAGCAACACAATTAATTGATATTTTCGCAATATTGATTGACAAAAGTTTGTGTATGTATGTTTGAAGTCGAGCTCCGTCAGAACAGTTGAAACAGAACGCGCCCATCGTGTAATTGGAACACCTCCCACACGTAAACACAATGACGTGCTTCAGTGCTGGTTTGTTGTTTGAGGCTGAAATGCCGACTCATAGTTTCATTCTCAAATTTCATTTTAGCAATCATAGCGTATATAGGCTGGAAAACGATAGTGATAAACATTCAGCATTAGACTCTAAAACCGTCTGTTATGTCTGTGTTTATCCAGCGGATCATAAACTAAACAAGGCTTTTCTATTTCAATTTCTTTCTGATGTTGTAAAGTATTAAAAATAATAAAATATAAAACCATGTATTGCTGTCTATCAGATAACTTCAACATGTTACCAAATGGATGCAAAATTAAAGATATTCATTTCCGCCTGGCACTAACCATGTATTCCTTCACAATACTAAGCCATAGAAAGATCCCCAATGAAACCCCTGCATTCCCACATCATAGAGACTCTAACTGCAACATTTATAAGATTATATTTGCAGTGATTGCAAATTTTCATAATAGATGAAAACATTGAGAAATTTCAATAGGCACTAGTAGTTTTTCCTCATAAGAAGGATGATATCAAGACTGTCAGCATTTACACATCAAATTATGACACATCTGAGTAGTCCAGAATGTCCATAAAGCATATGTGGCTAACTCATGGACATGAAGTGTAGTAAGCCTAAAATGAAAGGGATAGGAAAATGCTCAAAAATGGATAGGGTTCAAAAGGTTAACGTGTCATTTCTGGGATTCTGGTTTTGCTCATAGATATGAATGGACGGTCCCCACAAAGATATGAGTACAGGTCTGTTTGTGTGTGTGTGTGCATGTGTGTGTGTGTGTGTGCGTGTGCGTGTCTTGCTATTCTGTGTTGATCTACTTGGGAAATCCCAGTAGGGAGAAGACTTTATCAAAATAAAATCAGACTCAAATAGCTCCCACACTAACAACATCTCCCAAAAACCCCCTCTTCAAATAGCAATAAGCAGGTCTAAAGCTGACAGGTGCCCCTCTGCACCCCCTGTGTCCACCGGCTGCTGCCCACCGTCCGGTTATAGGCGTGTGGGCTTGATCCAGAGCCATTAATAGGTGCATGAGAGCATATTCAGTACAGCAAGTCCCTCACAGACAATGGTGTCACACCCTGCAGTCAAGATAAGAGCTCATTAAATTCACCGTTTCGAAGCCTCGGGTCTTTAGCGCAGTAGGCTAATTGTGTCTCTTGTCAGGTAGCTGCGGTGAGCGCACTTCGAACGGACATGGATACTTACCCTACTTCATAATGCATTAATTGAGAGAATATTTGGGAATTTTTCCAGCAAATGACTAATCGTATCAAACAGAGCCAAAGGTCTGAACGAAAGCGGCTTCCCGCTCGTATCCGTACGCATCGATCCGGCTGTATGTGCCATTAAGGTGCACATCTGGCGGTGGTGAAGCCTCTAATGAAAGCCCAGGGCCATCTCACAGGCCCTGCGGAGAACACGGAGGAGACTCTCAGCCCAGCACGCTGCCGCTGTGCCAGCATAGATCTCCACCCTGTGGCGGGGGTGGGGGGGGGTTGTTGAGCTGAGCACCAGCCCACTGTGCGAGGGGCATGGCGATGGTGGTGGTTGGGGGGGAGACCAAGCTGGGGGTGTGATAGTGATGGATGGGCTAATAAAGGCCTCGATATTCTGCCTGTCGCTCATGGTGTGCCTTGCATAAATCAGACACCCGCTGCTTCCCGGGAATGACGATGCGCTACCCCCCTCAGGAAACCTGCAATAGCCCCACCCCCCTCACCCCCACCCCAGTTATGCCCTTAAAAGGGAGCGGGGCAATTTGCACAGTTAAAGGCTACAATGGGGGGGTTGCTTTCCAAATTGGGTGAGGCATTTTGGGGAAATGTCAGGTTAGCGTTCCTTAACCTAGCAAGCGAACCTTAGCTTCCTTCGTGTTAACACCTGTCCTGGAAATCCGTGACACGGGTGTAGGCCAGACAGCACGCAGCGACACCAGAACGTGCCCCATCGCACGTGCCATGACGCTCAGCATTCATTTATCCCTCTATTTCGAGCACGCTAAATTAAAATCCATCATTCTGTTACCGCTCCTGAAATTCATATTTCAAACAGGACAGTGCTTGAATGCGCATTACACCAGGTCGATGGTAATGAACACATTTTAATTAAGCCCGATACCTGCTATCTCATTAAAAAAAGATTTAAAAAAAAAGTCTGCACTGGAGGGATATGCTCTTGTTTTCTCCTGTGTGCCACCTGCAGGTGGGGTGAGCATGTTGCTAGTGGCTGTATCTGTCGTTAGTGTCACACCTGGGACTCCATTAAAGGACAGGACTCTGCCTGGACAATAGCATGCCAGTCAGAAGGCACCCGGCTGACACTGCTGCTGACCACTCTGGAGTCGCGTGGCACTCAACTAAAATACAGAAAAACAACTCTATGTGCCGCCTTAGTCTGGACCACCTCAGACAGGTGCAATCAGCCCTGCGGGAGAGATGACCTGTGAGACAGAGCTGTAATTGCCACCTGCATGGGCCACGCTCCACTGACAAACTGCTTCCGTCCACTCCACCTCTGCAGACCTCCAAGAAAGCCGGCACACCTCTGGTCTCCTTCCGAGAGTGGTGATCTTTCCCACTCCCAAGGAGCGACGTTCTGGTGTGGACGTTCTGGGGTGGACGTGTTGCCAAAAGAGAGAGCAGGTTTCTTTGAGCGACGGAAGGCCCACGTCACAGCAATAAACTGCTGCAGCTCTGTCAAACCCTGTGAGCGTCTGTGGTAATATCTCCATTATAGAAGCAGTACCTCCCATCTTCGGGGGTGCTAAAATGACTCATGCTCCATTAATCTGGGAACTTTGTGGCTATTGTGGAAAAACTGATCTAGAACATTCTGTACTTTCAGCCTTTGGACAAACGATTCTCTCTTTGTGGTTCTGTCAGGGTAGTCAGAATGTCAATCAGAATCCCTCCATCTGATTTATCAGCAATGACACAAGAAATCCAAACACTGTGTGACCTACATCACGTGAGGCCACCATTTGGCAGAACTTAGAGCCATGCAAAGGCAAGGGCTATGTTTTAATCATTCCACCTTCCTTTAATTACCTTTTGGCTCACCTGGGAATGAGGAATACGAAAATTCCCTCGGATCCCATTCCTGTAAAACCCTAAGGCGAAAACGTCCCGACTTCTAAAGATTAAGGGTGCTGGGAACATCAACTCAGTGGCAGGGAAAGACCCTGAAAACGAGCATCTGAGACTGGAAGGTGTGCGACATCAGAGCTGGGGAACTGGGTGATGTTTCCGCCTTGATCAGGACCGAGGCTGTGGAGGAAGCCGGGTTCCTGCTTGTTAGCGAGCTGGTGTGGCATTGTCACAGACACACTAATGGGGAAATCGTCACAAACCATTAAGTCAGTTTAACTGGTAATATATCTGCCATCAGAACTGATGATGGGGCCCCACTCCAGGGAATAAAGGAGATGAACGGCGAGAGGAACAGGAGTGATGAGGGGGAAGAGAAGAGACAGGTGAGTGGGTGGCAAGGCGCCAAGTCAATACCAGCCCCCAGAAGCTAGATGTAAGCCTGGTGTTGAGACTCAGTCGGGTGGCTAAGTACAAAGTCTCATGAAAAATGCAATAATCCACATTGAAGTTTTACCACCACACAGCAAAACAACTTTTTGTTCTTGCTGCGAGAGTAACAACACTGATAAGCATATATACGCACATACTAACGTATTCATACAGGGGCTGACGCTCTCCCAGGGGGGTGAGACAGGGGTTCACCTGCCTCCTCCCGCTTCATTCTCGCCTCCCCCCAGAGTGTGTTCCTCTGCTCTCAGCGAGGCCACACCCGCGTGACATTTACAGCAATCCCCGCGCTATGAGCTATTTGGTTGGCCTTTTCCGAGTCCTGCCGAAATGGGAAGATTACCCTGATCCCTGTCTCCCCTCTGTCCCCCCGTCTCTGCTCACGCTGCAAAAATAAAACACATGTTCTTTTTGGCTCAGACTGGCAGAAGGCCCTCTCCATGGTTTCAACAGTATACCAGTAACCATTTCCAGGGCCGAATTTAAGGGGGGGTGGGGCTACAGTCATTGTTGGGGCTATCCCTACAGCATAAAATTCTGCTGTAACAATTAGGCAAAAAATATTGGGCCCCCCTACAACTCAGGGCCATGGACTACAGCCCAGGTTAACCAGTGCATAAGTCTGACCTTGACCATTTCAATGACCTGGTATTCACAAACCAGCGCGTACTTCTTCGCAATGTCCATCCAACAACTTATATGCCTGAGGGCAGCATGTGGCTCACTGGGTTAAACCTCACTGCCGACACTCACATGGTTTAAATCCCATCCTAGGCCAAGTAGTTGCCCTTAAGTTTCCTCCCATCCCCAAAATGCTCCCAGGGTGCCAGATAAACTCCCAGGTTCTCTCTCAACTGTATGAGTGTGTTTTCTTCAAAGGAGAACAAGATGGGATATGCAAAAACGAAAGAATTCCGATATGCCTCTTTGGCTACAAATGGAAAATAAAGCTATGTTTCATTTTTACAGGGTCCCAAAGCCAGCAAGCACAGAGACACCATGGACAGGATGCCAGTGCATCACAGGACACACACACACACACACACAATGGAAACCCACATACATACAAAGAACAAATAAATACCACACATACTCCCTTGGGCCTCGAACCCATAACATTCTGGGTAAGATTCCATATCCTTAACTACCGCACTGGCTGTTGCCCTGATTATCAGCACACAAATATTCTGAATTAACCATCCAAGAAATGCGTCCGATTGCTACAGATGGGGAACATGAGATCTCGAAATCATGTAAACAGGTGGCACCGCACCAGTTTTCGTTAAGTGCTGTGCAGCTAGCCATTGCAGTCTTTTCAGGGATCAGAATCCGAATCAGAATACTTTATTAATCCCTGAGGAAATATGATGAATGTTGTTTTGTCACAGGCTACAGGAGTTTTGGAGAGTATCCCCTTTGCCACCCACCACTGCGCGTGAATCCACCGGGTGAATTGCGATTCCGTACGTATCCCTCTATCATAGCTATTGCTTTATATACACCCATGCTGGTTCCTTACCTCTGTGCCGTGCGTCTCAATTAGCCCCCAGGACTGTTATTTTGTTTTCCATCAGAGCGAATGTTCATTTTGCTACAATAGTGGAGCACGGGTGAAATTTCCCGCCCTTCAGCAACCATCTGCGGCAAGACGTTATTTGGCGCGCGTCGTTTGAAGGGCCTGGGTGTTTTATGCTAATGTGCTCTATCAGCTCTCTCAGTACATATCCAGTTGTGTGAATTTTTTCAAAGGGAATGAGGAAACGGCACCAGTACAGCGAAAAATGAGGACAGGTGGTTGTGGTGTTTCATTACAGGAGCCACGTGTTTCCCCCTGTTCTGTATCGCGTCTGTTATTCTTATATAATTACAAGGTCTAATCTTATCACCGAAGATCAGTAAGGTATCTAATTGCGACGGCTAAATTTGATATACATGTAATTAGAAGCTGGGAGAAAAAAACACCAGGTGAGGGGAAAAAATGTATAAAAAACAACTTGGAGATATTTTTACAGTAGCAATAAATGGTAATGAGCGGAGGAAAACATAAAATATGCTTCAAAAAATGAGATAAAAGAAATGAGTCCAGGTTCAACTGTGTCCATGACCCCTAGTGTAGGTTTTTCCAGGAATGTTACTGTGCCGGTTCTGATCCAAACAGCTCCAAAACAAGTCTTCTATATTCAACAATCTTACTATACTGTGGCCTCGCCCAAGTGCTTTCAAATGTTAAAGATGCACAAATACTGGAAAATATATTGCACGCACATGTAGGCGATGCGGAATATCCGAGGTGACCAAATCACACTTTTTAGTAAATTTAATTATTACCTCCCACGATCTAAAGGTTGTTCTTCACAGGAAATGATGTGAGAACTTTTACCGTGAACATCCAAGCACCTGGAGAATACTTGGTCATTCTGGTCTTCTCTGCAGCATTATACCTTCCCTTCACCCCTTTCTTTAATGTCATGGTTCAATCTGCCCCCCTCCCTGGGTGCCCGCGCTGCTCGCCGCCGTCCTGAAAGTCGGCCGCTGAAATCGCTATGGTACGCTGAACCTGCCCGGCGAGAAAGAAGCCAGCCGATTCGCTGCCTGTTTGATATATTTCTCTCAGATGAGATCTCACATCCAGCCCCGCTGTCAGTGCCCGCTGTCGGTGCCCGCTGTCGGTGCCTCTTTGGCTGAGGAGCAGCAGCATGAGAAGACTTCTCGAGGGTCCGGTGCAGGTGCAGGAACAGGAGGAGGGCCGTGGGTTAGGGTACATTTTGCTTATCTTTTGCTGAAATTTTGCGTGACCATCGGTTATTGAAAATGGGCATGTGGAACCTCTAAGGGGGGGCAGTTTCAATCATTCAGGCACAAGGGGCAGGCATGAGCTCCCCCTTTGCTCTGGTATGAAGATTCCGCCTCCATCTGGCAGGTGATTGTACAAGAACCAGTTCATTGTTCTTACCCCAAAACTACAATAACAAGTTTCTCAAATACACAAGGGAGTAGGTGTGGTGTCTACATTGGTACAGAGCAAATCAGTCCCAAATATCCCGCCCCCTAAACACACGCTCCCACAATATTGATAGAGACATGCCCCTACAGTCCATGCCCAAATCTACGCCCTTAAACATGCATCTGCTCAAGTATAGATTTGGAAATTGCAGAAGGTGCATGCCCCTTTTCATATAGTAGTATAATTCCCACCCATTGATTCATCTTGGCCACCTTTCCAAGACAGGGTCACGATGAACCAGGAGGCCACAAGGCAGGGGACACACTGGACGGGATACCAGCCCATGGCAGGCAGGAGATAATCCCATTATCTGAAAATATAATATGTCCGATCATTTCCATTAGCACAGCAAAGGGTTAACTGTGTTCCCACATGCACTGCCATTTTCAACTATCCTGAACAAAAAATTGCTGATTTAGTAAGTCTTGGCTTAGAAGCTTGCTGGCCAGGGAAAAAAAATTGATTCTGTTTTCTGCTGTAATGAACCTTTAGATCAGAAGTAGGTGAGATTAAAGTCAGCAACAACATGGTTTCGGTCAATAAACCTTAAAATTTCATTGAATAGACATTGCTAGTATACAGTTTGAAAGTAGTGTTATTGGTATAAATGCATAACAATGGTGTACAAGTCCAGCTCAGAGTTTTACAGTCTCACATGTTCAGTGCTGGACATTTGGAGTCCATCTTTTGGTTTCTGTGCGATAAGTTTAAACTCTAATCATTGAAACATTTCCTTGTGTTTATTACCACAGTCCAAAAACACATGATTAGACAAACTGACATCTCTAAATTGCCTGCAGAGCATCTTTGTGCGGGTGCCTGTGCTCCAATGATGGGGCCCGGCCTCAACGTGGCCCTGTTAGGGGAAGCATTTATGAATGAAGAAGCGTGTAATGGCACGACTAACGAGCACTGGTCAGCGTTCACTTCATCATTCATTCCATATGGGCTTTCAGGTGATAACCAGCGTATCTAGAGACTGACAAAGAGATTTAGTTAATGTTAAGTGTGCTGATAATGACTCACGGCTAATGGAAGTCAGCATCGTTAACTACAGCACGAGCTAATTAGGGAGCTGTGCACCGGAGGTATGGGAAACCTACTGTTTTTGTTAGAGTTCGTCTTAATTATTATCATTATGGGCTGTGTCTTGCAAAACAGATTGCACACTTTTGAAATGCGCTTTTAATTGGGAGTATCTATATTTAAGTTTTATTGATTGTTTGTGGTGACTAACCCTCCCTCAGGCCCCCTGCTTGATACTCCCTCCATGTTCTGTTTCAATAACACGCCCCATCCTTTAAAGATTGGCAGCTCTGTGGGTTGAACCGTAGCTTCGTGCTGCTGGGTTTGGGGTTGAATCCCAGCCCAGCTTTCTGAGTCTGCGTCCTCTCTGCATGTTCTGCAGGGTTCCTCTGGGCTCCCCATTTCCCTTCCACAATCTAAAATCATTCCATGAATATGAATTGCCCATTGTGTGCATGTGTTTGGGCCCTACAATGGACGTGCATCTGATCCATGGTGCAGCCCTGCCTTATGTACTATGCTGTCTGGAATCAGTGTAGGATTTTCCAGACATTCTAGTGGTTACACAACTAGAAATACATTTCAATGGGGGTTCCCCTTTCGAAATATTTGCAAATTGGTATATTTCACCAACTGGGACTGATGTCCTCTTCGGTATATTCCATCAATTGAGGGAAAGCTAATTTCGATTGGGGTTAACTTGTTAAAATATTACTTGGCTACGTGCCTGATACTTAGGCCACCCATGTACATCCACACGCATGCTGTATGGCATGGGCACTGGTGGCTTGCAGAAGGGGTTCCTGACCTTTTGATATCTGTGGTCCGATTTACGTCATACAAGAATTTAACGGACTGGTAAAAGGGGGTTGGGGTGGCGGCGGTCAGGGATGGGGGGGTGCCAGCTGATCGATTGCCAATTTCAAAAGTTTATCTGTTTCCATATTTTCAGATGTGACCAAAACACACGAATTTTGAGGGAGCGTTAAAAATTGAAAATATATTGTTTATTTTTTAAAATTGAGCTAACCCTTCCGCTAAACCCCCAGCGCTCTGCGGCCCAGCTGAATATTGGCCACAGACCGAGGATTGGGAACCCCTAGCTTACAGGAAGGCGGATTTTAAAACCAAACCCACGTCCACGTGCAACCGTAGCTGCATATACAAGGAGACAGAGAGCCACTTTCTTCTCTCGACGGCTTTGCAGGATTAAAATAAAGGCAGAGACAGAGACAGGGAAAGCAGCGCACTCGCCTCACTGGGAACCAAACAATATCCCTCTGATTCGCATCCCTTAACTAGAACAAATTGTCTGCTAGGCTTACAGAGCTCACGGTGTCTGATTCGAGTGCATAATCAGAAGTCTGTGTGGCAACAGTAATGTAATGATGAACCAATGGTGCCATAACAACCAATAATAGAGTAAATGAACCCTCAACATAAAATAAATTCATACAACTTGGAGAAGCATTATCCTCATAAAATGAACAAATCAATGCAATTTAGAATCTTCCTAACGTGCAATTTTTACAGAACACCCTCTTCTGTTATTTACATTTATATTACGGATATGTGCTTTTATGGATAAGAGTTCTACGGAGTGAAATTTCATTTCTAGCTGTTCTGGTATAAGTAATATTTAAGGCGGTGCACCTCACATCGTCAATAATCCCCCATTTCCATTCGTTTCATATTATTTGATCGGATTACTCCATATTGGCTTGTAATATTAAATCATTATGCACAGCAAAATCATGGACCAAATCAATGATTCAATAAGACTAATTTTGGCTGAAACGGCAATTTTCAAACTTGAAAATGTTAATGGCAGATGTAAAATTTAAAAAGGGAGCTAGAGTGAAAATGTCTTACATGTACCAGTTTGCTACTTCCAGGCAAATTCCATTTAGATGAAAGTATTTAAAACATTTGTTAAAGAGTGTTTCATTTGAGGACTCCTTTGTGACTAAACCAGTAAAATTGGACTCTGTAGGTCAGGCCGGGAATGAAAACTGCCGTAATTTGCTCTGGTTTCTCAGCTCCCCGCCTCACTAGCGCCTCCTAGAAAGCAATGTGGTAATTGCAGGTGTCCAGTTCTCAGTAGACAGAAAGGCAGGCATGGCTCAGCAAAGCCATAGCTCACCACGACAAAACGAAAGTGGACCATTCGCTAATAATGAAGTAATTAACTGGTGCCTACATGATTTGGCAGCCACCCAAACACACAATGTACCATCTACATTATAAACTCTTTAGATGTCAAGAAACAATGGAGCTGGGATTGGCCCTCTGGAAGAAGAGGTGTGTCTTTCCACAGAGTAAGTCACCTGATTATTCCATGCATAAGCTACTTGATATTTCCCCAAGTTTCCTCAACCAAACAAAATCTGGCCAGCATGTGCAATGGCATGTCTTTGTGTGGAACATGTGAGTCTACTAGAGAAACACTTGGAACAGAGAAGTTCCTGAAGCGTTATCATGCTGGGTAAGAGCAAAGAACAGCGAGGGCATGACATTACGCTTGACAACTTCTTCACGTCCTACCAACTTCGGAAGCCGAGCTTAGAATTGGCTTTTCCTGGAAGCGCCTCTGTAGCGTCATGCTGGGAAGAGTCGGGACGCCCTTCTTATGGGCGTGAGGCACAAAGACACATTTCTGAGCACAGGGACGAGATAAGAGGCCACAAATCATCGCTGGCTACAGCTACACCAGAGGGGGGGTCGACAACCTTGATAAGGAGACGCCGGCGTATGGCTGGTGGCGCGTGACTGCCGCCAGTGAATTGCCGTGGCGGTGTTGATGTGTCTGCATAAAACACTTACATCCTTTGAACTACTGCGAACCGCTGCCACGGCGATGGAAAATTACATCGGTGTCGGCTATCCCGAAAGGAATCTCTCAAGGAACTTGTCGACCTATAGATCCAAGGACATGACCGCTGACCCCGATTCCCCTCTTAAAGTTCCCATTATCCAAAAAGTTCTAACTGAGGCAACCAGGCCCTCCACATGATCAATTAATCGATACAGAAGCCAGGAAAACCAAGAGAGCTGTACCCCATGTTCCTATCACAGTAAGTGCCTCAAGAAAAGCACACGCATGCATTATTAAATGAAAGATGAGGGTCACAAGTACAACCATTCATCTGAGTATATTTGAAATCACCTGATGGGTCTCATCTCTTCACACCAGACTATGTTAATGCAAAGGCAGTGAGTTAAGCACCCACAACACTTTCATACTGTAGCATTTAACAAGCTCTTTAATTGCTTTTGTCACAGAGCAAAATAAAAATAAAAGCTTGTACTTTTAATTATCTGCCTGTTTTGTGTAGAATCAATATTTAGATCAACGTGACCAGCAGCTTTATGGATGTAACCTTTTTGTGACATGATGCAAGAGCTAACCAAGACAGCCTACAGCTATTAATCAATACCCGCCTTCGAAAGAGAGCTATCCCGTGGAGCTACTTATACACCGAGGCTGGGATCTTTATGGTAAGTCACTGAGGCTAACTTCAGTAGCGTGAAGGCGAGTACCGTGAGTATGTTTCAGGGAAAACTCTTATATGAATGCTCTTCAGACGTGGTGCCATTAAATCATTTCCGTTTTTTATTTCCCAAAGGACTGTTTCAACCCCCCCCTTCCGTCTCACCAAAGCACCATATTTTTTTTCTCCTTTCACTGTAATATAATGGAGACCTCATTCAAGAGACCATCACTGTCACTCAGGAAAGGGGTAAACAATGTGAGTAAAAGTCAATCTTCGGCGGCTGCTGAAAGGGGAGATAAGAACAGCCCAGCGGGCTCTTATGGAAAAATCTACTCATATCCCCTTTTAGGTCGATGTCAGCTGTACTGCCACATTTAGCCAAAGTGAGAGCTCACGACATATTCGGGGTAGCTGGGGTAGGGGCATAGGGAAAAAGACATACCTGATCAGATTTTACAATTAAGAGGATAATTATGTGGTAACGATTTTCATCCGACAGACAAAAAAAAAAGAAGAACAACTCTTTGCATTTTCAATTTTCTCGTTCATTTTTTTTTCCTGAAAGGATTACTGATAAGATGACTGTGTGGCTCTGCAAAGATAACGGGATTGACTGGTCAAAAATTCCGATTTTGATCAGGAGCAGGAACATGAATGGGAATATTGGGGAGATTGGTCTGAGAAAACGGAATGGGGCGATTTCCGACGTCGCCCACATTGACAGATATTCAGTCATGTCCGGCATCTGAAAGCGGGTGCCGGTAATCTCCATCCTGTTTCTCTACGCCTTGCGAAGATTTCATAGTGGGCTCTGCCTTCGATGTGTGCTTTGATTAATCTCACCAGGAACTTCTAGGTAACAATTAGTGGAATAGAATTCCCCTCCTGGATTTCATAACGGACTACCAACATGAGTTTCACGGTACAGCAGCCACACAATTACATGGTGGTGGAGTGCGATCCAGAACCTCAAACAGCACATTTCACTCAGATATGTATATCTCAGGAAACACAGGCCACAAATGCAGGGAACAACCCACACTGGAATGCCTGTCCATTGCAGGGCACAAACTCACATACTATTAGCAGTCAAGAGACACAAATTCACCTATGCTCATGTCTTTGGGCTGTAGGACTCATCTGTAATACCAGGAGGAGGCACAGAGAGATTCAGGGAGAATATGGTACATAGCACAAACATGGAGTCATGTGTAACACAAATGGTAAATTGGCATATTAATATATAATCAACGTATATCGAAAAATAAGTCATTACGTGGGGTGGTATGGTGGTGCAGTGGTTAGCACTGTTGCCTCCTTCTGCAGGGACCAGAGTTAGAGTCTCCTTCATGGCTCCATGTGTGTCAAGTTTGCACGTTCTCTTCGTGTCTTCACAGCTTTCCTCTGGTTTCCCCTCACAGTCCAAAAACGTACTACAGTGAATTGGAGTCACTATGGAGTTGCCTGTAGGTGTGAATGGGGTGGGATTGTTCCCTGGGATGGGTTGATGCCCCGTCACGGGTTGTTCCCTGCCTTGAGGCTCTGGAATCTGGGATAGGCTCCAGGCCCCTATGACCCTGAATAGGACAAGCAGATTCAGAAACTGGATGGAAGTCAAAGTCCCTTTTTAAATTGCGAACTCTACACGTGTTAACTACTGACTAAATGAAGTCAAAGAGTGCACGGGCAAATTTGAACTTATCTTGCAGATATTCGGGCTGAGTCTGTCTGGAGATATACTTTGGCACATTTGTTTTGCTGATTCCTACAAACTGCTTGATGAAGCACACGCTCGCAGTGTTATAAACAACAGGTCCAGTGAGATTTATGTAATGCTGTTTGCCTGAAGCATATTGCAACATTACTTAAACACACAGCATCAATAATAGGTATTTAAAATGGGACAGTACAAACTTTGTTGTAATGAACCTTGTAGTTATTATATATATGAATTATTACATGTGGTTTATAGAAATATATTAGGTATAGAGCGAAACTGCTGGCCTTGGAGAATTAATGAATTTACAATGATTAATAGGAAAAGTAATATTCTTTTGTTTGGTTTCTCGCTTGCTATTTTCAGATATATAAAAAAGACAATAAGTTTATTTGCTTCGCCACGTTTTATAGAGTGTTATTGCTTTTACATTTATTATTTCTTAGCCCATTTACATGATTATAAATGGCATGATTAATATATGATATGTGTTTTTGTGAATCCAGGCTTAGTTCAGGTTCCATCTGCGTGGTACATGGCATCGGTATCTGATTCAATCTCCAGTTTCTCTGTTTATTTATTTTTTTCGATGTCACAAGATGGTCCACCAAGTAATAAGGCTCGATCGCCCGTCTTCACAAGCATCCCCCGTGAGACAGAGATCAATCCCTAGCGCATCTGGGCTCCCTCTGTACGCTGCATAGCGGCGGTACACAGAAATAGGGCAGGCATACTGCGTCTGTGTGTTGCAGGGGGTTTCGGGGGGTGGGGGGGGGGTGTGTGTGATGAAACATCAAAGATACTGTGCTGGCTGCGGCTCTTTCTGATTAAACAATCGCCAGCAGCCAACTAGCAGAAAGCAGAAAGACAGCTGCAAAGAGGAGAGCGCGAACAAGAGGGGGTGAAAAAAAACGGATGGCATTAGAAAATGAGCGGTGCATAACATGAAAACAGAAGGAGGCTCCGCAGTGTCGCTTTCAGCCGCTAAATTCAGATTAAACAGGTGTGACCCGATGCAGCATCCGAGCGGCAGATATGAATGACGGCCTCCTTCTCCCCATGGCACTCCGACGTCAGGAGCAGACGTTTCGTTTTTTATTTATATTTTTTTTGGTCGCCCTTTAAAATGTGTCAAGGATATTCCTCGGAGCGGGCGAGGGGGGGCC
>JAAGVU020000061.1:28036506-28049250 GCA_011763525.2 Mormyrus iriodes | reverse complement strand
GGGGGGCTGGCGCGGGGCGGCGGAGAAGGCCCCCGGATTGCAGTCAATTTCAAAAAAGCGATTTCTATACCACGTTAGACGAGGCGCGCCGCGAGTCACAGCGTGGCGACTTTCTGGCACCTTCTCCCCCAGGTAAAACTAATTTCGCCAGCTCTGCTACAAAGCCGCGTATCACAGGCACGGAGCGGGAAATGGGGGGTGGGGGGGGGAGGGGGATTGCAACGAGGGTGAATTACGCAACCTTAACAGGGGAGAGTCGAGGAGCCTACAGATGAATTGTGGGCAGACGGCCCCCACCGCAGGGGCCTGAGATGGCTCCCAACAGGATCTCAGCGGAAGAGGATTCAGACACACGTGTGTGTTTACGTGTGCGATGTGTGTGCAGTTGTGTAGAGTGCACTTACATTCTCACAGAGGGACTGTATTCAGTGGCGTGACGCTGGATGTTTGTGGAATCAATTGGAAGGGCCTGCTTCATCTGACAGCAAAGGAATATTAGTCTGCATGCAAGGCATGGAAAGCGACACGTCTCCTGTTTATTCAGGATTCCCAATAAATTCTCATAACTACAAAAAGCAGGATAGTGGGGGAGAGCAAAACGTCCCTTAAGCAAACACGTCTGGCAGAAGAGAGCCTTTTATGAGCAGTACGTATAATTACCGCTGGGCATACATTTAAATGCAACAAAGTACTGAAGGAAAATGTTATGAAAAACAAAAACATAGCGTAGATTAAGTTTGCCTTGTTTTGAAATTGGGAAGCTTCGTAATTCTGCTGGAGAGTTTTGCAAAGATGTTATTAACTCCTTCATATTTTAATAGCTGCACATTTCCATTTCTGATGCAACAGAACACAACCACGTTATCCTACGAAGGTCCTGATACTCATATCAGCCCACGAGCAATACAGCCAATCCCTTAAAGCACTACTGTCCACCCTTAATACGTCTGTCAACGACTGTCAGCACTGTTACACTGCATTAAAGGCAAAATCCACAACAGTTCGATTCACATATGCGGTGGGCCAGAGATTACAGAGCAGGCATGTCGGTTTGACATATCTGGGTACAGTAATATGAGACAGACAGTACTGATGATTTTCAGTTTGTGGATAAAGCAAAATCATATTGTAAGCACATATTTTTGGAAAGCTCAGGTAATGGTCTGAGTGATATATCTGTCTTACTACTCTGTTACCTCTTTGCCAGCATTTGATATTGACCATTTAGAAAATAATCTTACAGTCTCTGTCTCACCAAAAGGAAAACTGCATGTATGCTTGTAGGTTATTCATATTATACAATTGCAAAACATAAATACATACTGTCCAAATTAATAAATAATAAGCCTCATGTAGGAGAGGGACAGACAGAAAACACAGAAGAGATGCAATGAGAAGAATCATACTGACGGATTTGGTGTTTTTATAGACCAGGCGCAGGCTGAAATAACTGCTGACAGAGGTCTTGACAGATATGCAGATAAATCTGGAGTTCTATCAATCCATCCATCGTGAAATCCCGGTCTACTGGATTTTACGAGAAGAAGCGGCGATGTCCGGGGGGACGGAATGGGGGGGGTGGGGGTGGGTCAGGATTGCTATTAAGTGGATGGGGAGATGGGGGCAGAAAAAAATCATGACCGGCCATTAGCTTTGAGCACAGCTCAGTTTCGGTGAGGAAACGGCACGGGATCGGAAGCCATTCCCAGCTCCTTTACTCCTGCCTGCACTCCCATAGCTGTCCTGATAACAAAACGCCGTTTTAAGTGCAGAACCGCGGGCGTCTAGTCACATGCCTGAGATATATGCATATGCTAACCTGTGTGAGAAGGGTTCTCAAAGAAATAGTGCTTTTGATTAAAATTCGGTTTTGGAGCCTTTCCTCAGGCGTTTATCACCGCCGGGTTTTCCGGCTCCGTATCCAAAACAGAGGCGCAGATCGATGCAAGCCGGCATGCCAGCTGTCCTCAGAGAACCTCTGGTGGATCCTCGTTTGCACATACTGGCTTGATTCGGAGCTCAAGGTCACTCCACGCTTGAGACCATACGGGGAGAAAGCGCGATCAGGCAGCATGAGCCACCGCACGAATTGGTCCACTTTGGAGTGCCCTTGACCGTGGATTTCCCAGCTGTGTGCATAAATGCATAAGTAAATGAACAGAGTTCCTTTTGAACTAAGAACCTTAGAATTTGAGTACTGCACAGATTTCTGTGAATAACTTTTCGTTCCTTATATTCTGCTCCAGCTCCTAGCTGAGTAATGCGGAGAGACATGAAACTTGAATGGAAAAGAATGAAAGATCATCCGAGGCCATGAAAGGAAAATTAAGCCCAGATACCCCCACAAGACTGGTCAAAGGATGCCTTTTGCATCAAATGCAAATAGGCAAGAACAATTCATTAAAAATCTAATTTACACTGTAGGCTAACTTGTCAAACATGGCTCAAATAATTTTGTAATTGTAACGGGGATTTTAACAGCTGCTAGCTGGGCATTTTGGACTGAAATTTATTTTACTCATAACTCTGGAAAACTTTGGAGTAAGGCCATGCACTGGCCCTGGCACAACTCTATCGTAAACTTGCGACGGGCACATTTAACAGCGCCACAGGTGAGGGTAACACTGCACGGCTCGCATTCCATCTTCCGTGCTCGCCATCAGCCTCTGTCCCGTGCCATCTGGCTCCGCCCCAAAATCCGGAACGTTAAGATGCCCCAGACGCTTCGTGGCGTCCGGCTATTGCGCTGGTGTTTCATCACCCGTGTGCCGGAGCAAGAGGCCCAGCACAAAGGCGCCGGGTGGCCAGGGAACGGATGGTCACGCCGCGGCACAAAAGCTTTTAAATCGAGCCGTGCCTCGTTTACACCGCGCCACATTCATCATCGGTGACACGGGGCAGCGGGCGTCGCTGCGCCTTGGCGAGACGGAGCCTGTAAAAAACCAGATATGAGATTCCGCGGCCCTTTTGTTCCACGCTCGTCTTGTCGGTTACACAATGCCGGAAAACATCCGTTTGGCAGCAAGAGCGGTCTCAGACATGAAATCAAGACCGGCCCAACCAAGTCCCAAGCTGTGACAAGGGCACTTCTCTTTGAAAGACCACATAACACTCATAAGAAGAATCGCTTTGAGTGTTGCTTCTAATACTTAATATTATTTTTAAAAGAGGCTTGAATTTCACCAAGTAGTCATTTAATCTGATCGGTCTGTATCATGACTTTTCCCCACATTGATCTGCGCTTCATGAAAGAGCAAAGTGGTTCTGGCTCCAATTGGAATCCAATTTTACTTGAGCAAACGATACGTGTATCCTTGACTGCGGAATACCGCTTGGTTAATGGTTAAATGAACTGTTTACTGCACAATACCAGCCTCGCATAGTCATTACGGTACTCATTGATCAGGTTTCGCACATTCCGTCTGCCGGCCATGTGAGTAAACAGCCCATTATTGGGCTGTGAAATGTAACCCAGTTTGTAAAAAAAACCAAAGGACAGACTTTGGTCTCGTTACACTGAAGGGGTGGGAAATAAAACATCATTTGAAATCTTGTAATCCAATATTTGGGTATAAACCAAGCTGAAGAAACCGGCTCAAGTGTGAAGCTCCTTGATAACCCGCTCCAAACAGCAGCAGGTTAAAAATCCACACAATTTTCTCTGTAGTTGTTGAAGGCCAAAAGAGCCTCGCTGTCATAGCTATGAACATAACATAAGTTGGTTCAAGAAATACCCTCCTTGCCATAAACCGTATAACTGTCTATAAAATCCTATGTTACATATTTTAAATCATCCAAATATAACCACGTGATCAAAAGTCAAACCAAAAAAGAAAAACACACACAAAATTCACTTATGGTGTTCCCCGGTGGAAGACACAGATGACAGCTGTTCAGACTGATTCTCGAGTCTCGATATCAAGCAGTACTTTTCTGTGCAGGAATACTTTTAATCTTTATAATGACAAGGATGGTGTGAACCCTGCTTTTATCTTAAATTGGAATCCAATCTAAACTGGACAGCTAGAATGGAAGGCTGGGGAAGATACGGAAGATAGCGACATGCTAATAATACACCTCTCCCTGGTAGGAGGGTCCTGGAGGCTTTTTCGGTTACTTCCCCTTTCCCTAATTTTGCAACATCTCCCCTACTCTTCTCCTCTGCCACAGCCTATTACTCTTATTCCTCATTTCCGACCTCCCCCCCCCACCACCACCATTCGTCTGATAGAGGCCTTGACAGTGAGGTTAGTGGAATTTCCTGGGACATAGCAAGAAGCTTTTTTCTTTATTTTTAAGTGAAGCCAAAGCTGCCGTATCATCTGTTGTGCTCCCAAATTGCATCTCTTCATCTTGTCTCCCTTAATTCTACTCACCTATTGTTCCAACAGAGAACAATAAATCCTTCCCACAGCATCTGTTCCCCCCCCCCCCAAAAAAAAGAGAAGGAATCAATTGTGTTTCCAAACTGACTGATATACACAGGGGACCCATTAACATCACACAAAATCACTCAATAGTTTAGTTCAAGTGAAACAAAAAGAATCCATGCTGGTATTTTTGTGAGATGTTACTTGTGGTAGCAGTAGCAGGCAGGGTTGCCAGGTTTGGTCAGCTGGCTCGCGTGAGATTTTCGATTTGAGATAAGTCTGCACACACATGAACACGCATTTACATGTACGTGGCATTTTTATTACCTTGTAAATAATCTGTAAGGTTTGCAAACTGCCCCAGTGCTTTTCATGTAGATAATTTTCGGTTCATAATGGAATAATACAGATTTGCAATAAGATTTCTTGTGTGATCGTGAGAGCCTGAAGGTGTGAATGTCATGCCAAATGAGTGAGAGGTGGCAACCTTGGGCAGGACAGTTAATACTATGGAATTTATGTTGTTCTAAAAATTTTTGTATGTTGAAAAGATCATGGAGGCAGGACATTGAATACAGAGTGAGAGGGGGCAAAAGGCGAGAAAATACTGGTGATGTTTATTTTCTCCAGACATTTTGACATCATATCCTGAAGTTTTACGTTCTACTTCCTGTTTCATGATTAAACATTGCAGTTAGAAAGCTGAATCTGTAAAATAAATGCATCCAACTATTTGTGTTATGGAACTTTGGTTATGACCTTTTAGTTTTTTTTCAATAACCTTTATTTAATATACTCATATATGCTTTTTTTCAAAATGGATCAGAGCACATAACTTACACCACTTTCCCTACAGGTATTTATTTTTTTTCTTAATGTAGGCATTCCGATCTTTCAAAAGCAACTCAAAATAAACCATCCAGGTATGAAAACCAGAAACCTTTTGCCCTCCAAGTTCTCACCCATGATACCATCACCTATTCTGTCCTACCAACTTCGACTGAATCTGTGAATGTGCATCTCTGTAGAATCAGAACCTTAGAACGAAACATGCAGCAGAACGATAAAACGTGCACAAAAAAGAAGGCGAATATCTGCTCGGCCTCTCTGTACATGGTGAAGGAACTGGAGCAGGTTGTAACTTGTGAACACACGTTAGGCGCACAGTGGTATCAAGCAAACCCAAAAATAACAATGGAGCAGACATTAATTCTGCGGATTTCGTTGATATGCAGATGTGGGACAAACACAGATTAGGCTAGTTTGCCTAAAATATATGACATTTATATTTTGTTTTCATTTTAGGGAGGTTTACTTTGAAAGCTATGAATGTTCATTCCATGTAAACAAGCTTACTGCTTATTAATGCCCTATGATATTGTAGGTTTAATGTGTTTTATTTATAGAATGTTTTCATCTGAAATGCTACTATAATGCCGGCATTTAAAAATATCAAAACAGAATCCTCTGAAGTTCTGCATTATTGTATTATCCGTCCATGAATATAATTTGGCATGGCTATTATTAAAGGGATCATGATTATAGACTTCATCAGTCAGCTAAATAATTGGCTATTGTGAATTATTGTTTCCTGTTTGTAAACGTTGTTCCAGGCAGGATGATCATTACAGTCGACGCTGTTGTCGGCTGACAATTCTGTCAACACATTTGAACAGCCATGTTGGGTGCCTTTCAATCGTAACTTTTCCCCTTTTCACTCTGAAATTCTAATTTATGTCGTCAGCTTTGTGCACCGAGGTCCTCGGCGACACCCACGCTTCTCGGCGCGGGAACGAGATCTCACTCCTAGCGAAGCCTTTTATTACCTGTATTTTCTCGTTCTTTCTCTTGGAGACCGACGACTTTGATGTTACAATACGTCTCTAATTCAATGAGATCTGGCTTTAATCATGGCACCCGCACCTCTGGCATTTGTGATGACGAATTCATCAGACAAAAAATAAGAAGTCATCAAGACTTCGCTTTCGCATAAAAAACAGATCTGATGAGCACAATGAAAGGAAAAATATTGCAGCAGAGATTACGGGCTCACCCTCATTTTCCCATCGCTAGCAAACAGTTGCAGTTTGAACCAAATAAAAACAAAATGATCTTTATCAGCTACTTTTGGTTGTGCCTGATTATGGTGAATTTCCTTGCAAATTGTGCCATATAATCAGTCACGGTCCCCTTGTCTCTTTTGTACAGTCTAGCCCTTGTGACTAATCCCCCATCTCGAGTTCTCAGCCTGCCCAAAGTAACACTGAAAAGTTTAAAAGAGAAAAAAGACTAAAACGAGGAGGCCCAAACAAGGCAGAAGAAAGGGATTATTTTAAAACAAAGTTCTACTGACAGCCTACATGATTCTTCATATGATGAAAATATCAGGAGCCGAAAGAGACAGAAAGTCCACTCATCACATCATAACCAGCGGGAGTGTCTGACGTTCCTGTACCTCGTTTATAAATGGACTGGGACCAATCTCAGCTGTCGCCAATCAGCGGCCATGCAAGGAGATGGGCCTAATTAGGCACACAGTAGCGGATATTAGCAATAACAGTGGATGTTCCTCAGTATATCATATGGCAAACACCCTGGGGAACAAGGTAGATCAGAAGCTATAAACACCTAAGGGAATGCTAACGGGGGCACTTAAGACCCTCAGGGGAAGAAACGACGGCAGTTTGGCCTAGCGATGAATAATATGGCAGGCCACCACAGCGCTTGATGAAGCTCGCGCCCACCAGACGCACAACGCTAGCCGCATTTGTTATTAAGATGTGAGGTCGTCATGTGGTGTCCCCGAAGGATCACATAGTAATTAGCTACCATGCAGACAGTAACAACGCAGGTTGGACTCGCTTAGGAGGCGGGCTCATTCAGCGAATGGATGCAGTGACAGAGTGGGCCAAAGTGTAACTATATTCGTGGCGTAAATACCGGGCATCAGCAAGCCAACAAAAGAAGGGCAAACCTTTCATTTCGATTCTATGCAAACCTGCGCTCAGCTACTGAAACCTGACAAAAAGGACTAAGAAAACGTAAATAAGTCTTAATGACTTTAAATAGATGTAGTTTGTTTATGTAGATATGGAAAAGAACAGCTATTACTCATCGGTTGCTTATTTTTCTTATCTCTGTTCAATGTCATCTTGCAGGTGTTTGTCCAGATTTGTATCCCCCTTCCCTATGCTACCCCCACCCAAATGTGGCATGATAAGAAAAGGCTTGACGTAGCAAAGTCAATTTCGAGAGATAAAGGCTGGTCTTAATCCACCAATGACCCCAGCGCCCTCTTTCTGCCAAAGGCGGCCTAGGGAGGGAGCTTAGTGCTGTACTCAGATCGTATCCTGACAGCTGAGGCCACCGCAGTAATCGGTAATCGAATGGATGTCTGGCGGCGGCCGGATTGGGGTGGGTGGACATGGGGAAGACGGAAAACGGGAGAGCAGAACGCCAAGGGGATGGGGCCACCATCACAGCATGTCCAGCTTCTTGAATGTAGCCCGCTCGATACATCATGCTGTGGGTAACACAGGGTTTGGTTGTGTGTGTGGGGGGGGGGGGTTCTGGGCCCTGGTCTGTTTGGAGCTTTGTCAATTAAAGCGGCCGGCTCGATACGATAAGTGACGTTTCATTAGGACTTAAACGGATGGTAATGAGATGAAGGAGGCTGCCTGACGGAGTCGTTTGAACCTGTCACCTCGTGATTAATACGTGGGATATATCCTCTCCCGCCGTCGTCATGCCGGCCATACTGTATCGCGGCAAGACCTCTCTGCTCCCCGCTTTATTTCCATCTCGCCGGGGATAGGACACTCAAAACACTGAATAGTAGACCTGTAATTATCCCAGATTACCATATAAATGAGGTGCTTTTGAATAACCCCTGTGACCAGCTCCCCCACCCCCACACCCCACCCGAAAGGAAAAGGTTTTATCCTAAACAATAGAGTTGCATTGCTGTCAAAGAGCAAGGAGGTAAGGGCGATCAATTCAATTATCCGTGGAATTTTCATTTTGATGAAAGGCCCAAATTATGCTGGAATACAGTCATGGAAGGGATATATCTGTCCCCCCCACCCCAATTCCCTAGGGAGGGTATAGGGCAGGCTTTGTCAGTCAGCCCCCCCTTCGCCCCAAACTCTTCTCCTGCACTAAGATGTGGCCGTAATCTGGGGTGGGCACTCAAAGGCTTGTAATTGTGATAACGTACAAAGAGGGTTCCGGAAACCAATCCGAGCTGCTTAGGCCGTGGAGAGGGATGGAGGGGGAGAAGGATGGGGAATGCTGAAGACTGATAACGACGGCTGAGCCGCCTGTTACCCACATGGGCTCATCCCGACAGCACACGACATTCGTAACTATGTGGACTGCTTGCATGTTATAGCTGTGTGCGGCTCCAAGCTTCCCTTTGAAATCCTTTGTGTCTATGCCCCAGATCCAAAAATGCCTATGTAACTTTACACTAAAGAGCTCTGTGTTCCCCTATGCCTACAGATGCCCCTCGCTTTGCAAAATTTTGACTTTCTGATGGCAATGCACGGCGAATTTACGATTTTGACCATGTTCAGTAGACAGATTTGATTTTGATGTGTTCCACGGTTAGCGATATGTCATACGAGACTTTCTACTGATGCCGGCCAAAGCCAGCATCCACTCAACCACACGTCCAGTCTCTGTGGCGATCACCATATTGCACAGCGTCTTTCTGTTTGACTAAACAAAATTTTATACATTTATATACTTTTCTGTCATGGCGCCTGGGCATGACGCTGGCAGGAAAGAGGAAATGACTGAATGACTACGGGGTAACTCTGGGATATAATGTGGCTCAGGAGACACACCGGGAAAACACAAAAACAAAAAGGTACTCAGGCTAGGGAACACAGGGAACAAACCTGACTACTACACACAAGAAACTAATACAACTCACTAGAACTACACTCAATCAAACAGAATCACAAATCAACTAACCTGACACAATGACTCAGCAGGGAACAGAACAAAGGCAAACACTTAAATACACGGTGACTAACTAGGAGCAGATGTGAGGCAGGACAATTAACCAATCAACACAGAACAAGGGAACAGCCAACAGGTGGAAACAACTAAAAACTAACAATGAACAGAATATCAACACTAAGAACTAAGGGCATGCAGAAATTAAACATTAGGAATACAAGTACACAAGAAAGAAGCTAACAATAGGTGGAGGCATGGAAATAATCATACAACAGAATTTAACCAAAGACACACAGGAAATACACAGAAACTCAAATACAAAAAACAAAACGCAAAATAGATGAGACGGGACTCAAATCATGACCTGTGGCTATAGCCTCTATGTCACCTGCTCGGCCCACTGAGCTACACAGCGGCCAGGTACACAAGGGCAACATAAGGGGTAATCAGGACACTGGGGATTGGGAAGAAGAGGCAGAATGGCCAGCAAACCCTGCTGGCCAAAAGGGGAAAACACACGGAAGGCACGGTCGGCAGATGCCTATCATGACACTTTTCAATGTTTTACTTATTATGTTTTCCACTTACGATGTCCACAAACAGTCACTACGATAAATATTAAATAAACACGTTCCTTATTTGTAAGATGCTGAATTAGCATGTTCTGCTAGCCAGTTAGCTAGCTACAATCTTTTGACTTTACTTGCTAGTTACTTATTTAGTTTCAGAAACCTCTGAGGGGAGGCAGGGGGCCCCAAAATGATTTTTTGAGTGGAGTTCCAGAAACAACAAACCTGCCCATCACATAACCCCATCATAAGTCGAGTAGCATCTAAATTGTAGAAGTGTCCTTCAGATCAACAGATATGCGCACTATTACTACAGAGCACACCAAGGGTTTCTCATAATCCTTCCAATCAACCTCTAACTTCTATCTGAGGGTACAAAGATGGGGTACAACCTGGATGGGATGCCAGCTCATCACAGGACACAAAGACACACACACACATTGTTAAACTTTATATTCAATTCAGAAAAGCTGGTTAACCCAATTGCATGGCTTTGGACATTCACACACATAAAGCAGAAATGGGATTCAAACCCCATAAGTACCATAATAAATTCTTCTCTTGCATTGCATAAATCAGGACTTCATCGATGGAAAATGTAGAATTTACTGAATTAAAAAATTAAATTTGTGGTGCGTTTTTGTGAAGGACCAAAACAAAAACAGGGGTGCCAGCTTCATGCACAGAAATGCATAACATTGCCCTTTGTGTGCCAGTTGATCCGGAGTGAAAGCATTTCTTTTTAATTATGTAACCAGTGGTACATTTCAGATACACTGATATGTCTCCTTCTGTGCAGTTAAAAACTCACGTGTTGATATAAAGCATGAGTTCTTCAAGTTCTTTTAGATTTCAGTGTCATCAGTGCAGAACCTTAGAAAAACTGAAAAATTAGGTGCCTCCCATTTATTTTTCTCACTGAACATTATTAGGTCTTCAACCATTAGTGATCCAGAGTAAACACATAATGTAGAATTAAGTACTCTGCCATTTATTTTGTGAAGTCAGACAACACCCAGTGTTGCTGCATGGAAATGTCTTCTGGTTATTGATCAGTTTGAAAGGTACAGAAAGTCCTCCATAATCCACTCCTCTATGAAAAGTTCTGTGGAACCCATGGATTCACCATCATGAGCTGCTTCTTTCAGCTCCTGTCACATTTCAGTGGTGCTTCTGGTAGATTCTGGTCTTGATTTTTTTACTCTTATGTAGAATAAGTTCACGGGTGCGTTGGCCAAACATTCTTCTGATGCACAGGAGAACTGGCATGTCGTCCAGGTCCTAACATGGTGAAGTTTCCCTTGATGCTAATACTAGTGGGTCTTACTGTTGAATGCAGTACTTGGTGTTCACCAGATATAACAGGCACCATGTAAGCCAGGAAGTTCCACTTGACTCATCCGTCGATAGAACATTGTTCCGGAAATCTTGAGTCGCATACATTCGATTTTTTGACAAACTTGAGAAGGAATTCATGTTCCTCTACTTTTCATGGCTGGCCTATCAGATCCAAGAATTTTGTTCTAGGGTCATTTTTTTTTCCAACTTGAGCTTTACGCCTTGCTTTTTCAGAGAGTTTGGCAGGAGCTCTCCTGGGAAGACTGACCGAAGTATCAAACTTTCCCCGTTTGCGGTTCAGTGAAGCCCCAGAGTCTTAGACGTGGCTTTGTAACCCTGTCCAGGCTGATAGCTTCAACTTTTTCTCCAAAATCTTCAGGAGTTTCTTTTGATCTTGCAATGATCTTTCACTGGAACCTAAGTTCTGACACCATGTTTTCTCCCTTCATAGTAAGGAGCTTTGATAGATATATATTAAGAAGGGCTGTTGGCCTATCACGCAACCAATGATAATTTATATTAACAAAGGTTAACATTTTCATACCTGTAGATTGCAAGTTCAATTACCTTTCACTCCCGATGAATAAAGCACCAAAATTTGATGCAAGTGTTTTTCATTCTATATATTAGTTCAACCCATAACAAAAACCCGGCTGAACTCGCAGGAGACGAATACTTTCTCACAGGGCCATAATGCTCTCTACAAGAAAATGCCTCGGATCAAACAAAGTCAAGCAGAGAGGCGGTTCGGCAAGGCGACACGGGGCACAATACCCACCGCAGGCTGAAACCGTGGGATCTACTGGGGAAAATGTCAAGTGTTTGCGCTTTGTGACACTCTCAGTCACGCTTCAACAATCCCATCCTGAGGGGTTTGGTGGTGTGACCTGCGAAGCTGCCGCTTCCTCTAAAATCCACTCCAGAGTACAAGGTGATTACTTCCAAAGCGTCCAATCACATGACGTCAGAGAATTAATGTCGAGCTGTGATTGTATCAAATAGCGGGTGTCCATGCACAGTGGTAGAAGCTTGGGGATGGATTCAATAAGTCATTTAGATATTGAATATCAGTTGGTTTCTTCTTTGGCCCAGTTAAATGGACACAGTTAAGCTTGGGGGCAGAAATATAAAAAAGATCTTTCTTTTTTGTGTCTAAAGTGGATTATATTTTTAGAATCCATTCATGAAACCATTGTAAAAACATCACAGAAGAGGTGTGACCTTTTCTTCCATCTGGCTGACTGACTCCACCACTGTCTTAATAGCTGACTTTACCCATAAGAGGTCAGCAACGCTCCTGGATGGGCGGGGTCTTGCTCATCGTTATCCATTGCTATCTCCCAAGCCTGCATCACGCGCTCCAAGAATTTTTGAGTTCAGTGGCCGGGAAAGGCATCGGCTGTGCCTGAAATGTGTGCTTCAATGACAGAGTGGGACTTGGGGGGGTGGGTGATGCTGGGGGGGGGGGGTGGGGTCATAGGAACCTGTGGTAATCAAACCAC